>BLKR01003220.1:0-155436 GCA_011170035.1 Teleogryllus occipitalis | reverse complement strand
ATTATATCCTCAATAATTCCAACCATAATACAAAGCATACAGAACTCAATAACCTCGTATTTAAGCAACAATTACGGCCAACCATCCCCTTAAAAACTTTATCATTCTCAATTGGAACTCAAACAGTATTTCAAACAAAAAAACTGAACTAATCCATTTCATCCAACAAAAATCAGTTGATATTGCTTGCATAACAGAAACTCACCTCAATAGTTCAATGAACTTTTCAATCCCAGGTTTCAAAATTTACAGATCTGACAGAGAAAATGATCAAGGGGGAGGAGTCCTAATCTTAATTAAACAAAACGTTCCACACTATCAGTTCATCCCACCACTAACCCCCGGCCTCGAAACTATAGCAATTAAAATTCCATTAAATAACAACATAATAACAGCATACAAACCTCCCAAAATTAAAATAAACAATAATAATTTATCTACATTGTTGCAATTACCAACCCCAACAATCATCATAGGAGATCTCAATGCTAAGCACCACTCATGGGGATGCCGAATCACCAACCCGGCAGGCAACTTCTTACGTAACTTACAACATCAAATACCCTTCTTTATTATAGCTCCCCCAGATCCCACATACTATCCCTTCGATTCCCAGAAAAATCCAGATATCCTCGACATAGCACTCACAAATTTCACTTCCCAATTAAAGTCGCTTACGTACCATGAATTGGATTCTGATCATATCCCAGTCATTATCTCTACCCGTTTCCCCGTCCCCCCTCCAACTCCCCCCTCTTCGACATCCCTAAACACACTTAATATAAATTGGAAAGCATTTAACAGAAATATCAACCTCTCAATCCCCTCATTTAAAACCTTAAAATATCCAACAGATATTGACGACGCAATATCAATATTCAATAATACAATAATTAATGAAATAAACAAAGTACAAAAAAACAAAATTCCAGATCCTTACACTAAACTAAGCAAACCCCTACCTGCTAAAATAATTCAACTAATTATATTAAAAAATAAAACCAGAAGACTCTGGGACTCATTAAGAATACCTTCAATAAAAAAGAATACAATCATTTAAATAACACTTGCAAACACGTCTTGTACACATACAGACAGCAGCAATACTCAACCTTATTACAATCTCTAAACGTAAGAAACAACTTTCTATGGCAATTTACAAAAAAAATTCTGAAAAAAAATAATTCAATTCCACCTCTATCAACAAACACAGGCAAAATACACTCTCCTAGCGCCAAAGCAGAAGCATTAGCAGAACATTTCCAAAATACGTTTACGCCCAATAATTCTCCTTTTCACCCTAAACACCACGAAATCTTACAAATAGCATCTTCCCCCATCTTTAATATACCCCACAGAATAAAATACATTTCTCCACGCGAAATAAAAACTCTAATTCAGAAACTTCCAAATAAGAAAGCCCCCGGACACGATAAAATCAGTTCAATAATCTTAAAAAATCTCCCACCGTCAGCCTTAGCCTTCCTAAACAATATTTTCAATTCAATTTTAAGAACAGGATACTTCCCCCAAACTTGGAAACATTCAATCATTCACCCCATTCCGAAACCCAACAAAAATCATTCCAAAGTAGACAGTTACCGGCCCATCAGTTTACTACCCGTTATTGCCAAAATATTCGAAAAACTAATCCTTGCCAGATTAAACCAGCATCTCAAAAACATTAACTTAATTCCCAAACATCAATTCGGTTTCATTGCTCACCACTCAACTGCACACCAACTACTTAGATTAACAGAACATATCCACTCTGCATTTCAGAAAAAACAACACACAATATCTACATTCCTCGACATCACTCAAGCATTTGACAGAATTTGGCACCCGGGACTAATCTACAAACTAATAAAAGCTGGAACTCCAACCTACATTATTCACATCATCAAAAGTTTCCTATCAGATCGCACATTCTCAGTAATAGTCAACAATCACCACTTCACCCCACACATAATCAAAGCAGGCGTCCCGCAAGGCTCCCCTTTATCTCCAACATTATTCAACATATACATAGCAGACATTCCATCATCATCAAAATCTAATATAGCTCAATTCGCAGACGATACAGCCCTATTCGCCTCAGGATACTCACTAAGTAACCTACGATCACAAATTCAAAATCACTTACACAACATTGAAACCTGGGCAAACCTCTGGAAAATTCATCTCAATCCCGCCAAAACAATAGCAAAAATCTTCTCACTCAGAAAGTTCACCTCCCCCACTCCGCTAGTAATAAACAACTCCCCCATCACCTGGACCCCACCATCGCAGCCCATAAAATACCTAGGACTTCATCTGGACACAAAACTAACCTGGAAAACCCACATAGATATCAAAATTAAACAAGCAAGAAATAAATTATTCCAACTCCGGCCACTAATCAACAAACATAAATCTCTGTCATACACAAACAGTACAACACTATACAAAACAATAATCAGACCACTACTCCTTTATGCATGCCCCATATGGACAAACGCAGTCCCCACAAATGTCAATAAAATTCAAGTTATGCAAAATAAATTTTTAAGACTAATCACAAATGCCCCCTGGTTCATAAGTAATAAACAACTTCATTCAGAATTAAACATCAATACAATAATAAACCAAATAGCACAAATATCACACAACTTCTACCAAAACCTAACAGACATACCAGCAGCATCCCATTACAAACTTCCGAAAAATCCAACCCACACACGAATAAAAAATAGATTCCCTTTTGAAGCATTCCTCAAACTTTTAGCCAACGACAATTCATAACACCGAGGTTCTCCCCTAGAGTATCCTCTCCAATGCGTAGATTAAGTTAGCTTAGATATTTTAACTAGAATAAGTCTGAAAACATACATCTGTAAAGTAGTTGTACTGAACGATGTAAATCCACCAAAATGAATAAATGTGTTAAAAAAAAAAATAACACTAAGATGAGGAAAAGTTTCGAAGTACCGCACTTTCCCACTTGAGCGCCTATATAGTGATGCTTTCGTGTTAATGATTTCTTTGTTAACTGGAGCTAGTGTAGACATTCCAAGTGCATCTAAAAACATGTTTGCTATTTTTTAAGCGATCATTTGACAATGCGGAAGTGCTGCCTGTTGTTTGAGGTCGTGAAAGCGCCAGACACACAATCGCTCAAGGAGAATGTCCCCTGCTTTATGAACACCCGCCTGGCGCACTAGCCCCCGGAATCATTTAAAGTACTCGTTTCTGTTTTATTTGTACGATCAAAATTATTAAAATAATCCTTTATTCTAGAAAAATTAGGTGAACTCTCAAAGTATCTTGATCGGTTGCTGTCAAGGTTCTCAACTTGTTAATAATTAAAATTTTCTGCGAAATCATAGTTTTCTCGAAAACATAGTTCACTTCAGATGACGAGTCATAGAATGACATTAAGTGAGAATTTCCAGAGACAAATATGTGTAGGCGTACTTAGTTTGTCTGTACCACATTCTTCAATGGCAGCTGAGCGCGAAATTTGTAGTTTTCTCTCTCTGTATAAAATTCTTGCAAAGGCCAGATGACAGAAATTGTGAGTTATTTCAATTCATTCAGTAATTTACGTACTTCAGGTTATCAGTGATATTTTCTTATATTCCACCTGTATAAAATACCGCTATAATCATATTACGTAGTGTAAGAAACAAGTCTTAAGTCAGTATTAAACATAAGTTGTATCTTTATCATAATATCATAATAGACAATCAATCTTTCTTTAAACAGGAATTATTTTTAATTATTAAATGATATTAGAAAAATAATGTCGACCGTAATTACAGTACGCTTCGTGAATTGATTATTTGCATCTTCAGGTAAGCACATTTGAAAATTAGAAACACCTCAACAGTATTCGGAACAAAATTAAAAATCATTGAAAAAAAATGCATAAGGAATATTTTTTGCAGAAAAAACTACTGTTTAAATACATATAGCGCGCCTGGTTTGTTTGTTACGAAAAAAACTGCTTGGCAAAAATGTATTTTTGGATAAAATTCATTGGACATTATGCGTTGTGCAGGCTCGAGGATGTTTTATGTTAATCCATTAATCACTTAGGCAAAAAGGAAGAAGCCTCGACACTAACTTAAACACACATAGAGAAGCGTAAACTCGCACTACAGGCCAATTGATTGATTGATTAGCGATACCGACTGCGTGCACTGCTAAGGTATTTGGTCCCGTAAGTGTAGTGCATGCTTTTTTATCGCTAGAGGTGACAGTGATCTTCCCTCGCTGGATGCTGAGATACGGCTTCGAGCTACGTCGGCTTGCGGGAATTTTCCCCCATGAGGTCTCCCACCATAGGAGCACCACCCCAGACGGGACAAGCTCTAAGCTCCTGACCGGTCTCTCGGCATGTGTGGTAGGGTAATGCATGTAGGAGAAAGAATGGGGAGACGATAGGACAAGGAAGACGAAGGAAAAGTCGCGCGCCGGCCGTGGTTAAGATACTGCTCCGGCATTCGTCTGGTGTTGATCTGAGAAACCGCGAAAAAATTACCGATCAGAGCAGCCGGCCTCTAGAATTCTCCTCCAAACAGCGACTGAATTCGGTCTAGCTGACAAGCTAATGTCGAAAATCCTGTCGTCGTCGCGACTCGAATCTAGGACCTCACGGTCAGAGGCACTGCAGTGACATTAGTTGATGCACTGAGCCACCTCTCTCGGTCTATTTGTTGGAGAGGGAAGAGATGAAACGGGTATATCGGGTATATTTTCACAATCAGTTGCATTGACAATGGATCACTTTCTCACTCATGCTGAGCTGTTACTACCGGAAACGCAGTCGAAACAAAATTTTACTGTAAATATTTCGGAATCAGCTTTTTGTGTAAGAAGTTGATTTCAGGACTTCGGCACTCATAACTTCTTTGTGGTGGTGTGAAGTACATCGTTTCAATCTGATTGAAAAACACTACGTGTATTTATTTTGATACGTGGTTATTTATTTATGATTGAAACCAAAACTACCGATTAGAGCAGCCGGCCGCTAGAATTCTCCAGACACCGGCAGAATTCGACCCAGCTGTTTATCTAGTGTAGGAAATTCTGCCATCGTTCTGAATCGAACTCTAGAATTTCCCAGTCAGAGGCACTGCAGTGATAGCAGTTGATGCCCTGAGCCACCTTTGTCGGTGTTCCTACAGGTTGAGATAGCTCAGTGCAAAAAATTTTGCCACAGCAGTGTGTCTGAGCGTGAAGTCCTAGGGTTCAAATCCCGACGATAGCGAAGTCTACACTAAGCTAGGTAGCTAGATCGAATTCAGCTGCTGTCGGTGACAGGTGGCTTCTAGCGGTCTCTCTGATCGGTATTTTTCCGTGCTTTCTCAGAACAATACCAGACGACTACCGGAGCATAGCTACTGCAACAAACAAGCCAAGGACTACGCGCGATCTTTCTCTCTTCATCGTTATTCCTCTCTCTCTCTCTCTCTCTCTCTCTCTCACACACACACACACACACACACACACACACACTCTCTCTCTCTCTCTCTCTCTCTCTCTTTCTTTCTCTCTTTATCTTGCTCTCTCTCTTTCTCGCTTTATCTTCTCTCCTCTCGCTCGCTCTCCTCTCACTTCTCTCTCTCTCTCTCTCTCTCTCTCTCTCTCTCTCTCTCTCTCTCTCCTTTTTATGTTTCTCCTCTTTCTCTCTCCTCTTTGTCTATCTCCTATTTCTCTCTCCTCTTTCTTTCCCTCCCTCTCCTCTTTCTTTCTTTCTCTAGTTAGAAAAGTTAGAAAAATAGTTAAAAACAGTGGCACATTGTCTAAATGTGAAGTTGTTTATAACCGTATGTGTCAGAGAATCAATAGTACCTCTGGAGTGATTCCTCTCATACTGGGTAGGAATACTTTTGAGAGACAAGTAATCAAACATAGCGTCGTTCCGATTCAAAATGATCCCATACAAATGGCTTTTTACAAAAATTAATTTAAAATTGCTTTGGATGATGCGCAGTGTAATTGTGGTAGCTTAACCATTGTTAAAATCAAAAATCAAAAATGAATTTCGAAACAAGACAGGCCACTTCAGTAAAATATTAACAGATTAAAAAATATCTTCAATAAAAATTGTAAATTTGAATATATTCCATGTTTTTTTCTCCTAAACACGCAATGAAAGTACAGATACAGGTACAGGTATCAGTGTAAACGATCTTTACTCAAAACCCGGGCAACGCTGTACAGACCAGCTTCCTAATACATGATTGTGATAAATGTTGGAGCAAATCCGTATTTCTTAAGCCAGTTTCTATTATTGACGAATTCTTATTTATTGGTATTCTATTAAATTTTGAGAGCAAATATTTTTATATTTCTAACCCTTTTGTCTCGTGTCTCAGGGCAGCAACCTGTAGATAAGCGCTTGCATCAAGTAAATAACTCGTGAACAAGCGTAAATATCAGATAAAACATATTGGGGTCAAACCCGTCACCAGGAACAGGGTGTCTATTTACATTATTTTCATTTCAATCAAATAGCTACACAATATAAGTAGTTTTATTACTTTGAACTAGCAAAGATTTCTAGACACATATTAAGAGTTTCTACTTTTTGCTCTTATTATTAAACTTCCTACTTGATGATAAATTAAGCGTTTTATAAAACCTTTGTCAGAAGCACCTGTTTTGATTGTCATTTCAGGGTCGATATGTCACAATTGAAGCATTAATACACTGGAGTAAATAGCCATTACAGATGATAATTTAGATATTACTTTCTCACCTGGACCCTTCCTCGCCCTCTTTTCCTGGACAAAGACTATTTTCTCTTAGTTATTGAAGATTAATCAATTCTAATTAAACCAATATTTTATGATGAACCGTCTAATGTCTAACAATAATAATAGCAATAATAATAACAACAATTGTTATATTATTCTTATGACTGTTGTAATATATCCTAATATATTGGCTAGGTATTGAACAATGAACTATACAGACATAGAACAATTCCTGATTTAGAACAATGTAATTAACTTTATTTACATTTACAAATAATGCTAATGATTCTCAATATGACAAATACTGACGACAAACGCAATATAATGTAATTTATGTAAACGTGATTTCGTACCTGAAGAAGTACCCGCCCCTCAATAAAATATCGGTTTTTAAATTCTAAGGGCCACGACATCAGCCAGATCGATTGGAGAATATCAATTTTGGAGAAAAGACGGGTGAACAGACGGACGGACAGAAGGACAGAAGGACAGACGGACGGATGTACAAACGGACAAACAGACGGACGGATGTACAAACGGACAAACAGACGGACGGATGGGCGGTCGGACAGACAGACACAGACACGGACGGACAGAGTGTCAGACGCTTTGCAGTCATTCGATTTTTCGGTATGGACACACAAAACATGGATTCTGGCTTCGCGTGTTAGAGGAATTTGTTCTAAATAAAGTAACTGGTTTTATCCACATTTTGGTTACCAGGGCGCCGTAATAAGAGTTTTGAACCGAAAATGCGACGCTTTTCCGCGCAGCATTACATAATTTTCTCTCTACTGGCTAATAATCGCAATTTAATTTCACGTAATTTAAAATTACATTTTGAAGCACTGGGCCTGTTGACTGGAGAATCTAAGGCGTTGCTAAACTGCTGGTGGTGACAGCTGAGCGATAATCAGATACTGCCACAGGAATTATAGAATAAGTTTCGTGATATTTAATGAAGGACGCTTCTAACTGTGTAGAGAAGTGGGCTGACGGATCCACAGCTTCATCTCCATCATTGAATTTGTAATAGATTTTGTGAAGTACCTGCTTTCTAGATAAAAGCTCATGATATTTTAATGAAGTGAGAGGATTATTCTCTGCCAAGAAGTTATCAAGTTTCACAATTATTGTTTAATCTGTTTATTAGATTAACAACCTTTTTGGGGTGTGCATTCGTTGAAGCCATAATGAATGAGCTTGTCGGTGAAGCAAAATTTTAAATATTCCGCGCAACAACAATTCAATAAATAAATGGCAACTGAAGCACATACACAGAATGTGGATAGTTTGACTCACAGAGTATAAATGAACACAAACAGAAAGAACCCACGCTGATTGCACGCGTTGCCTTGCAGACAGCAACACAGCTTCGTACTCATAGTAATCAGCAGCCGTGAGTGATAGTAGGCACGTGAACAGCTGGACATTGGTACACAGAGAGCTCGAACAGGTTACAGCATAAGTTGACATGAAACACTAATCGAGCACATCAATCTCAGAGATGCATAATTGAGCGACCAGAGATAAAGTCTTGGAGTCTCATCAGGGAATGGAGAACGACAGTCAAACCAAGATGTCAACTGCATCAAATAATAATAATAATAATAATAATAATAATAATAATAATAATAATAATAATAATAATAATAATATTAATAATAATAATAATAATAATAATAATAATAATAATAATAATAATAATTACTTTATTTCTGGTGAGGCTCACACCATAAGGCCTACTCTTCCGCCTAACTACTTAAATATTTACATTTACATAATTACAATTAAGGCGTTCGGGCGGAAATAATGATAACTGACATTTCACGTTACTTATGAAAATGCAATGATCGTATTAACTAATGGAAATGTACCGCACATAAGTAATGAAACATCAAGTATGAATGTATTTTCATTGTTAATTTTTCCGGTCTCTAAAGCTAACATGATATAAAGAGAGCCCATGTATTTTATTTACAAGGGCGTTGTAAATCAATAATTTTACTTTTAGTCAAATTTTAAAAAAATCAAGTTTCAAAGTGTCAAAAGTCATCTCATACACTCGAATGCCTCAGTTGTGAACAAGTTGAGAAATAGAGGGTAGATTTTACATTTATGTCGGTGTTATGCAGGACTAATAACCATACGCCTTAAGTGATTGAGTAAACCCAGGAAAACCTCATTCAGGACGGCGGCTTAGTAACCGTAACACATGTGAAATGCACAATGGGAAGAAAATAGGAAGATTATAGGAAAAGTGTAAAGGCAGAAGGAAAATAGCAGGAGATAGTATGAATTTTGAACCAGGGGAAAGTGTGTATATGGGCGGGGGATGATAATATGAATATAAAGTTTTCATACACATAAATGTAGTTTTTTTCTAGTTGGACGCAGAAAATGGTTAGTTAAGGAAACGGAAACTAATATGTGTTTTAGACAAAACAGAGGGAGAAATTCCGTAAAATTTCAACTGCCTGAATTTTAGGCGACAACTGACCATCAGAACAAGATTGCATAGTCAACGATCTTGAAACTGACCAGTTCATGTTACATATGTCGTAAACACACGTTTTGAGCAGGGCCACTGAACATTCACAATTTCCCTGTGCCTAATGCGTGCTCATCAGTGCACGTTCAACAGTGATGGCATTATGCCAACAATCATTTTCAACAATGATGGCAATATGCCATCGCGCCAGCCAGCTGTAATTGAACTATGGTATCGTTCTCCCTTGTCACTAATTTTCTATTGTTATAAATTTAGTTGAAGGCAGAATCTTATTTAATTCGCATGTATTCTAGTGTGCAATCTATGGTCACTGACCAGTCTGATTCATTCTATTTTAATTCAAGCAATTCTTAATGTTTTCTTTCACGATTGTTGTTCTATCACTTGTATTTCTATGCTGAGGACAGAATTCAAACGTGATTGCCACAGTCTGTCATTGTTTATCAGTATTAATTGATTTAATTTTTTACCCAAATTGATGCAACTATTAGTTTATTGCTTCAACATTTGCTCTCTGAGTGCACATGAATTCATGTCAAGGATTTTTAACATACCGACTGCATTTATACTGAAGGTTCCGTTCAATATCAACTACTTTACTCAAATTTGAAGTATTATTCATCTGTTAATTCAACAACTACTGATTAATAACTAATCCGAATATTCGTGATCTGTCAATAATGTATCAGTTTCATTTATTTTAATCATATTTAAGTTAAAGGTGACTTTCTTGTGTTCTGAATTTCCTTTTACGGTGGTCCCAAGCTTACTTTCAAGAAGCTATTTTAGTGTAGGAATTTATGTAGGTGTCTTGACGACCTCAACTGTCCAGTGGATCCTTCGAGAAAATAGTTAGTTAGTTTATTAGGTTAAGTGGTGAAAGCTATCAAGCTTAGTGGTGTGAGTGAGGCCCCTCAGGTAATCAACAGTCCACTGCTCTGTTTGACTGCCTCTCTCTACCGTTATCTGGTCCTTCGAGCCTTGGATTCTCTGTTCAAACTTATTTTGGGCAGGAATCAGAACCAGTGGCAAAAAATAACATTTTTGTTCCTTCAAGCCTTGGATTCTGTCCGAAATTTCATTTTCTGGGCTTGAACGTGAATCAAAACCAGCACGTTGCTATTTGGCTCGATTTGCTTACGCACATTCATTTGCATCAGTGATATTCACTTTACGAGTATTCTCTAAAGAAATGTACCTTTTCCTGTGCAATGCTAACATTACAATTACTTACGCCTTTCTTACAACGTTCATTATTACTACCGAGAAAGGAAATTTATTAAATATTGCTTAAATGCAACTAACTGTAAAACATTGTAATATAATTGTATTATTAATGTAGATGCTTTATATTTCACTTATATTCTTACTGTACTGAAACATACTTATCACAATTGTGCTCATGCTTAATTAATGTTTCATATCAACTTAATCGTTCAATAACAAGAAGAAAACTCCCATAGTAACATAGAGAGTTGGAATAGTGTGAATAGATTTAAGTAGAGAAGTAGGTAATTCCATTTTCATATAGAAGAAACGGTATGAGAATAATTCATAGTGAATTCATGGAACAAGAATATCAAGAACAGTTGTGAAGCGGTTTTCAAAAATACAGGAAAACTTACAAATTATCTACAAGCTCCATCAACTCCAGCACCAAACCGGAGTAGGCTTGTAGTTATGGATTGTCCACACGATAACTCACTTTGTGTTTGCTGCTACATTTTAATTCTAATTCAGGACGAGACTGGTCTAGGATTAAGAGAGGTTATTTGCGTGTCATACTCAGTAACGTTTGAGACTCAGATAAATATTTCTAGTGATCTCTTTTATTGGCGCTAATTATATACAGACTATTGGCTTATTTACACTTTGAAAAACCGTAAAAATATACACCCACCAGTTAATTAATATTCGAAGAGTTTTAGGATTAATTCTTGGATTGATCCCATAGATTCTGTAATTTATTGTCAGCATGAATGAAGCAAACGAGTTGGACCATGTGAAATGTTTTATAGACAATAAACAAAGTCAGCAACTCTCCAATCTTTTCTGTTTTTTAAACATGTTTATGTATACTTTTGATCCTAAAAATATCACCGAGAAGCAGTTCCTGGAATCCTAAAGCATCTTCAATACAAAATTTGACGTTAGCGTTTTGTGTGGTGTTGCTCAATGACCATAGACCGACGGCTAGTGATGACGTTGAAACATGTTAAGGGTCAAAATCTGATATCTTCTAATAGTCGTATTACAGAATAATGAACGTTATATTTCCCAAGAATAATGGCATTTTCTCAGGATTTGTAAATATAGTTATTAAGGAAAAACACATTTTGGGGGTCCCTTGGAAAAAACAGTTTTCTTTCAAAAATACCTACCTGTCCGTTCACCTGTATGTACAACATCAACGTACGTCGTAAACAACACCATTTAAACGAGTTTCACCAAAACTGATATTCCGGAAACTTGAAACAAATATTAAAATTTGAGTGTACTTTATAAGAAGCCCAAATGACTCCAAATGTTTTCTTTATTTTTCCCCCCTCTCGCACTTGCTTTGTAAGAAGGGAAAGTATTGTAATCGTGCACCAGAAAACTGTGAATTCTCCACAGAAAATTTCTTATTGCCGGGCCATGGTAACGAAACTAGAAGACTTACATCAGCACACACTTTCTCGCATTATTCGTAACTTTAGCGATTTTCGAAAATTCAGAATCAACGAAAATCGAACCTGCGTCGTTTAGATTGTATACTTTTATATGTGCATGTACTGATCGAGAAAATAAATTAAAGAAAAAAATTGAAGCCGTTTTTGAGAAAATTATCTTTTTAAAATTGCCTTTATTCCACACGAAATTACTAAAAAATAACGAATATTTTAAAAAATTGTAAATTACAGTAATTTAAGATATAATTTTGAAGATCAGAATAATTAAGAAGAAAAAATTCTAACTTCAATATTTTAATTGTATGGAGACACCGAAAAAATGTTAAACTTTTGAAATTTTCGAAAATTCAGTTGACTCAACGAAAATCGGACCTGCGTCATTTTATCAGCGGATACCTGAAAAACAATTATAGAAAACATTAAATCGTTTTAGAGTACATTTTCAAAATGTTCTTGAAGCTTTATGTAAAGTACGCTCAAAAATCAAAATATCTCTTTCAAATTCAAGAGGCTGCGACACCAGATCGATCGGGGAATATCAATTTTGATGAAAATCTTGCTCAGCCGCTACCGTTGTTCACAGACAGGTGAACGGACAGACATACACTTTTGTCGTAAACACATTTTTCGATTAATTTACATATAGGAACAAGAATAATACACTTGTTTGGAACCGACAAAATCGTCGACTTTCGCTGCAACCTTACAATACTTTCTCTTTTCTTCGAGAGTCGTATGCGAGAAAGTAAATCAATGGATATTGTAACGCAGATCTGGTTATGCGCTGTTTACGCAGCAGCAGCATCGCAGTGCCATAGCGCAGGAAGTACAATTTTACTAACGTTTCGGTATCTTGAGGGCAGAAACGAGTCGATTTCGAAGTCGTGAGATTGGTGAACGAAAGCGAACGAGTGGCAGGAACGGGACATTGTTCCTTAGTTCAAATCAAAATGACCCGAGGTGGCTGGTACACCCTCCCTCAAAATGGGGGTTGCAGCTCAATCAATGACGCAAATATAATTTAGATAAATGAATTTGCATCTAAATGATCAACTATTCTGGAAGTGAGAAATAATGAGAGCTGCAAACTGTTTTTAGGACGTTTGCAGAAGCGCCATGTTTTCGAACTTCCGACTATGTGATTTAAATCTTTGAACTTAACGAATAGGAAAGATTCGCTCTGCTATTCGTTATGTTTTTTAAACTCAGCCTTCAACTAAAACTGTATTCTTACCTCCAAACAATTTACTGGAAAATCAAAACCGAGCTGTCTTCAAACCACATCCACATATCCACAAGTATTTACTATAAAAAAATCATTTTTCAATTTCTGATCAAATACTGTTTTTTTTAAATTATTTTACATTTCAATAAAATTTTCAAGTCATGGATTTGGCTTCCTAGGTCATCCTTAAATAGAGGATGAACCAAAAGGATTTTTTTAATTGTCTACTGACTTGATGGTCTAATACCAGGGAAATAAATATTTAACAATTCTAATCTTTAGTAATCCCAGGATGAAAATCACATAAAAATGCATGCACAAAAGGGCAAAAGATTCGTACTTAATTCGAAAGATTTGCCAGTTCCAGTTCAAAACCACCGGCAGCAGGAGCGTCGTCGACAACAAAAGCAGCAACAATAATGAAATTAATAACATAATTGTGGTTCGAATTCTTTCACACACTCTTAGGCTTAACGAAGCAAAACGACTGCATAGAAAACAAGTGCATGCAAGCACAGAGGACTATTAACAGAACTTTCCACAAAAGTATCTGCACTCATCAAGTGCACTTTTTAAATCAACAAAGAAATAAATTCGCCAAATATGATAAATAATTCACACAATGACGTAAGAAATTCATCGAATTTGTATACTTTTTGTAACGCGCATTTTAAAAAAATCAATAAGTGTACATAGGACGAGTGTGTACGATTAGTATAGTACGATACGATAAGTGTACGAAGACAGAAACTGGTATTCCCTGAGCCCCCCAGTGCAGCCGGCGAGTTCCCAGCAACTCCACGGTACCAGCTTATGGACTTTTACGGTGCGTATACGCACGGGGAATGATCGCATGAGACGCGCGAGAAGGCGAGAAGCTCGTGTTTCAGTGTTAAACCATGGACTAAGGGGGTAGTTCTTTTCTCTATGGTTAAACCACGGCCGTTCTTCACAGCGCTTTATAAGGGCGTGACGTCATCGGTGTGTTGCCTGGCTTCGAACGAGACGAAAGCGCAGCGCTTGACTGGCTCTCTTTGATTTCAAACTGATGTCTTACATTGATATTGCTGTAATACTGAATGACTTTAAATCGAAAAGATATATTTTAACAATGAAGAATATTTTACGATTTTCTGCGGGCGTATGCGACATGTCACTACGGTGGCACGGTGCACCGTGCAACCTAAGCACGATCCGCCACTGAGAATGGCGCATTTTAATTAACTAAAAAGTAGTTAGACGTAAAGTGCGTTGGATATTATTCTTTTGCCCGGTTTAAGGATGCTTTTTGTTTATATATCTCTTAGGCCGGAGTCACGTTAAGAACTTTGACACGCGTAGACCCTGGCGAAAATCCGTGTTGTGGTGGTCTGTAAAACAGCAGTGCACTACGTATTTTTCACTTGGTACACTGCTCCTGTCCATACCGTACAGTAGTCCACGTCTCTTGTACACCCTGCACACAACCGCTTCTCCTGTGTTGCGGCACTTGTCTGACACTCAATACATATACATTTCAGCGTCGCACACATTTCATTATACATTTGTACATTTGGTCTGTTAAAATATCATGCATGCTGTACAAGTTGTTCACACATTTATTTCAAGCACACGTTTATTTCTTTATGTACATCACGTATCATGTACTTAATGAAGAAGCGCATATGTGAGATACGCAACAAGATCCGGGAACACGGATGCTTTATTTAAAATGACAGTGGTGAATGTTATGATAAAAGAGAATTTTTATATTGTGTTGAATTAATGCTAGAGTAATGATGCGATAAGGTTTGGTTAGTAGCAGTGAGTTCGCCCCCTTTTAGAAGATTACAGTGAAGCTACATATTAATCAGTGGTCATTGTGCGGATTTCGTGAAGTAAACCGCAATTTACTGTGGAAATAACATAATTTCATTTCGGATTTCTTTCTGGATGTGTGTCCCATCGAATGTCAACTCTTGAACTTACCGAACGCAACCGTGTTTAATGGTAAACAAACACCTTTCGCATCGTCATCAATGAATTCGTAGCCGGTAAAGAGTTTACGCATGAAATAATCCTAACACAATCATGTTTAATGGTAAGCAAACACGTTTCATCAATTCTGGCTAAATTAATACATACATAATAATAATAATATGTTTGTTGTTTCAAGGATAACCACAAAAAATTAGGGTTACCTGTCTAAAATATAGAGTGGTCTTTTGGATAGAAAGCAAAACTGAAAACACAGTTTAATATGACCTAGGATATTCAAATGCCTGGTGCTTACATATTACATTCTGTTTTTGACGTAAAAATAAAAAATTCATGTGAGTTAATTTTTTTTACTAATAGCAGATAATATAATTTTGTTAAGAAGTGTAATAACTTATTTGGTTTTTAATTGGAGTAGCAAAGTCCTTTTATTTTAGAGTTATTTCACATAAGGCGGCGGCGCTAGCCGAATTCGTTTACTACGCTCCGTGAAGTCACGAAGGTTAAGCGAATTCGAGACTTGCGGGATCTAACGGCGTCGAGCCCCTGGCCGAAGGGATAAAAGGCTCTGACGTGATGAGACGAGACTTGACTTGACAAATATAGTAATTCAGTATAGTAAATTACTTAGTAACGGACGATTACTCCAGAAGAAAGCGCTCAACGCCCAACAAGGGTTAAGAGACGCGTTGCATCAACAACGACGAGTGTGCAAATAAAATTTATAGAATTTGTGTAGTGAATTTTCAATTCATATTGTAATGATTTGTGAGACTAGCCCGCAAGAATACATGGAACACGGAACTTTTATGTAAGCAAAGAGGAACTAAGAATGAAAGAAACAATAGACAACAGCGCCGCGTAATAATAATTATTAGGAAAGTAATAGAAAACATAAAGGGCGGAAATAGGCGTTATGAACAGTGAATAGAACACAAATTTAGGAACATTTTAAAACAAGAATCACATTATTCGAGACACGGGTTCCGTAAATATCATAAATTGTGTAAATTGCATGTATAACACGGCGAAGATTGAGAATATGGCACCCATTGTTGTACTTCTGGAAGTATACAACAAGGCGGGTTTTATTGAATATCCAATGAATGCCTGGGTGGATTTTGGCCAAACTTTCGGAAATTATAGAGAAAAATATTTAGATCAGGGCCAAATTAGTCACGGCGCGGGGGAATTTATATGGGGCTCAGAATAAATTATTATTCAGTTTCATATCATAGAGGATTAAGAAAGAATTGAAAGAGCGACCGAAGATGTAAATGACGTCATCATGAGCTGAGAAGACGAAAAATAAAGGTTTTTGGAAAAAGGAAAACAGGAAAAGGGAATTCGGTAACGTGACAATTACAAAATAAAAGTTAGTAAAATTATGAAGTAGATAGTAAGACGCAAGACGCCCGAAAACAGTGAAAATGTAAACGTTTTCGAACATTTCTTATGGTGATGGGCATGTGTTTGAAAGAAGACAGTCACTTGGATTTTGTGGACCAACAATGTAAAATGTGTTACAGACAGAATCAGGTCGAGCATGATGATGATCGCACGCGTTTGATGCTATGTTAGATTTTTGGAGAAATTTCGCGGAAGTATTGTGCAAAAGTTCTTAATTTATATTCGGTTATGTAAAATCAGTTGTTTAGATGAAGTGGAACTAAAAATTTAATTCAATTTGTTTAGAAATTCACGGGAAAATCCGCATGGACATTATTCACGCAAGTTAGGCGCAGGGAACATGAGCGTCGTAAAATTTAAATACGTCGCGAGAAATCGAAAGAACATTTAGGGAAGACGCGATTACTTGCAAGGATCAATAATTATGAATACATTTGGTAATTTTAAATGGACGAGTGCATCTGGGATCTGATGGCAGCTGAACGGGGACTGCGTGCATGGAAAATGCACATTACAACTAGCAACGACGGGCGCTGACAGGAAGTGACAGTGCTGCGAAAAGGGAAGTGGCACGATTTGTGCAATTACTGTATTTTTTGTTTGTTCACGCGCAAGTCAAAAAAAGAAGAAAGAAAAACAAAACAAAAAACAACTCTGTCGAAGACCAAGTCCTGATACTAGGTTAAGGATAGGATTATCAAAAGGTCACGACAGAATGCGCATTCTGGTGTGTGTATGAGATTTTGTATTATATTTTCAGTGTGCATGTTTGTATTATTTTTCCTGTGTTGTTTATGTACTTTGTGTTGTGATGTTTCGCAAGTCGGAAGGGCATATTGTATTTATGTTTGGGATATAAGAAAAGGAAATCAGACATTAAATGTATGAGCATCCCACATGGCTCATAATTGCCTTGGATCCATGTGTTATTATTTAGTAGTTGTATAAAATTTGACCCAGGCACGAACGAAAGGGACCCTTACCTCAAGTCCGTATGGAATGAGCGCGCGGACCACGACCAGGTAGGATATAAATAGTGATTCGAGCTAGCAGAGGTACGGGCAACCGATAAGCAAAGGTATTGTGGCACCCAATTGTAAGTTAGAGCTACGGCAGGGCAAAGATAGTTCACGTGACGAGTAAACAGAAAAGGACATGGATAGTTAGGTTATTGTGCTCGCCGTGTGAGAGCATGATTTACGAGGATAGTGAGTAAGTAGGAGAAATAGAGAAGTTGTTACATTAAGCGCCCGATGTGAGGGCGTAAATGTAAATAAACGGAAATAGAATAGGCGCAGCAGGCAGAGAGAGAGAGAGAGAGAGAGAGAGAGAGAGAGAGAGAGAGAGAGAACGTAGAGCGTTGCATTGGGCGCCCAACGTGTGGGCATAATAATTATAAATAGAGCAGGTAGAGAAAGAGAGAGAGGACGAGAACGTAGGGCGGTTGCAATATATCATGTTGCTCCATTGTATTTATTTTTAACTCATTATTTTCTCAAAATTAAAATTTAAAATAATTAACCTTAATTCTATAAAAAAAACCAAGATACATTTGAGTTATTATGAATAGTATAAATGTTAATTATATTGTACTATGTACATGTAATATGTTACTACAGGTTTCCAAATGGATTTTTTGATATTTATTAAACTGAAGTTTTTTACTTTAGCCAATTTTTCAAGTTTTCAGGATGAATGCCACAAATTACAACACATTACCAGTTAACATTCTTGCAATATACAAATAAAATATGCAATCAGGTGCTAATTTTTATTCAATATAGTTAATGTTTTCTATTGTGAATAAAGACACTTTCTTCATTTAAAATTTAATTATTGTACTTCATTATTTAAATTTTAAATTTCATGTGAATTGATGTACATTATTAGCAGATTACATTCACAACCACATTTCTAATTAGAAACCTGCAGCTCTTGCTGATTGTCCTTCAGTATTTTGTGTGTGAAGTATTTCTTACAACCGACATCAAAAATTATTTAGGTAAGTTTCTACACATTCAGTTATGTGAAAAAATTGCCACTGCGCAGCATATCTGAACATTGCCTGTGCACAGAAAACCGCATAGTATGTCTTTAATATTGTCAACAATACTACACATGTAATAGTCATACTTATACAGAGAAATAATAGTTATTAAAGAAATAAGGTTGATTTGGACTACTTTATGATAATATGTGAAAAGGGTATCTTTCACAACTTTATTTACAACAGACCTGTTTTTTCATTTTAATTAAATTAATCAACAGCTAGGCATTGAATTTGTTTATTTCAACAATAATGACTTTCATTTTTTATTGATTTCTCATAACCATCAAGCAGTTTACAGTTAAGTTTATTATCAATGTTATTGTGTATTTAAAATTGTTTGTATGAATGTAAGCTGGTTAAGTTAATTGTAAGTAGTAGTAATCAGTTAATTATGATGATAAATGTTTGCAACTTCTCTTTATTTTTTTCTTGTATTCTCAGATAAAAAGAATATAAGAACAGACATTTATTAATCTCCCAATATCACCTGAGTGAGTGTGTTATTCAGTATTTAGTACACCGTTGTTGACATATTAATAATAATTTCAATTGAAGGATGAACTATTATTTCTCATGAGAAGTATACAAAGTGTAAATGAAGCCACTTCCCTGTTCACAACTGAGATAATTTTGCTTATTTTGGTGCTGCCACGTGGTGGCGACAAATGGAACTAGTGTCCGTACATTTAGCCTTAAAAACAAGCCCCACTTGGAGGGACATTTACATGAAAATGTTTGAAAACATAATTATTACTGATAAATGCAATTTGGGCGCGAGGAAAAAGTTACACTTGAAACCTAATGATTCCTACGTAATTTAAAAATCTCTCCTTCCAAAAGTATGTCGTGCTAGCTCAGTTAATTGGGGGTTTGAAGTTCATAATTGTTGCTATTTACTCTGCAACCAATTATTCAATCTGCCATCCATACGGAGTGGCGAGGAATCTGAAAATCTTATTAAAATGCTGGATTGCACGTAACGAACAATGATAATGAGCTTTCTTTCAACTTAACAAATTGTAATTTATTATATTGATAATCAAAATGAATTCATCTTCGGTCATGACCAGTTTTCTCTATATTACAATAGTTATAAAACCTTTTTATTCATTCGTGGGTCTTCGCGCGCTCTTCACTTCTTCGTTCGATGGCGCCCCATAGAACCTTCCTCGACTCGGCAGCATCTTGCATCTGGAAGTCCTCGCTTTATGTCCGTGTCTGGTTCCAAATTCTCCCGGCGATACTATTATAATCCGTGACTTCCCTCACTAACGTCTTGGGTGGACGCCTAGATACGTATTTTTCTTCTTACAAGAACGCTCTATCCTAATATAAGAAACGATAGTTAACTTTAAACAACTGTCAATTACAGTCTTTCCTCGATCTAGTAAAATATATCAAGGTAGATCGGGAGAATAGCCCCCCCTGCTCCAAAGCCCCCTGTACGTATAAATCTCCGTAGCAACGTACTCTCATTAAGTGAACTGATTATTCGTATTTTTCACGCTACAAATTTAATTTTATAACCTACACAATTCTTTAACCAACGCATTTTTTTTCACCAAGTGGTCCGCGACGTCCAACATGCTGGGTTCGCGAGGGCCTTCCGGTCCTCGCTCCCGAGACCTGGTTCGCGCCTCCGCTGTCGCTCCGGCGCTCACTGTTTTATATACCTCCCTCACTTTTAAGAGAATTTATTTTAAAGGAAACACTCACTTTTAAGAAAATTTCTTATAGAGGGAATAGTAAATAAATAGACATTAAAAAATGTCACTTCCTCCTAAGAAAATTTAAAAAAATATAAAAGTAAAAACTATTGTACTCATGTCTAATCTTTTTGTGAAGTTCCGTAAATTGATACTGTAGATGTTAAGAATTGCCACATAATGTCACTAATACATTTTTTAACATTTTTTCTCCACATATATTCAAAAAGATAAGTCTGAATTGGTCTTTGACGCCATGCCGAGGCAATTGGCGCTTAATTGCACTCCAAGTGCTTTCGATTGTATTGGTGTGCTCATTATTTTCAGGATCCTTGAAGTGCAAAGAGTGGTTGACAGCGAAATGCCGATAACCTTCGTCTTTTAGACAATTATAAGATCTCCAGCAATCCGAGATCACAATGGATCCGGGTTTGATAAAAGTTTTTTATGTCTAAAATAACCTCTTTGCCTCGATAGTAGAAGATTAATGCGGGTACGGGACTATATGACGTCATCGGCTTATCTTATCAGCTGATGACGTCATATGCTCCCGTACCCGCATATGTTTTGGATGACGTCAGAGGGACTTGCGTCATCGCGTTCGCGCCCGCGGGTACGGGACCAGGAAATGACGTCATCAGTTCATCTTATAAGCTTGTGACGTCACATCCTGGCCCCGTACCCGCATATGTTTTGGCTGACGTCAGAGGGACTTGCGTTCGCGCCCCGTCCCTTATCAGCTTATCTTATAGTGTCCCCATGCGTCATCGTGTGTGCGCGCGCCCTGGCGGCGAAAGGCGGCGGCGGCGTGGTGTGTTGCGTCATGGTGTGCGCGCGCGCGCCCTGGCGGCGAAATGCGGCGGTGGCGGTGGTGGCGCGCTCTGTGAGCGTCATGTGGAAGTCGGAGGCGTGTGCTGGTTGCGGGTGTCTCTTCAAAAATGGGAGTCGGCGCGAGGAGTAGCGTTTCCTGTGAGGGGGGTGTGGCGCGCACGCTACCTCTGAGCTACCGCGACACGCCCGAGAAGAGCGTCTCTTTAGTGGGGTTTACGATACTTCTCTTGCGGGCGCGCGCGCGCCGATTGCTGCTTCTGCTGTGTGTGTGTGAGAGAGAGAGAGAGAGAAAGATATGTTGACACCTTTGTCGTCCACAACTGAATGAGACGCGTGCGCCTTCACTCCCCCCTTTTCTTCACTATCGTGAAAAACTCCCCCCGGTGACGTCACAATTGATTGATTGATTGACTGGGAAAGAGGAAATCCCTGCCTGGAGGTGACAGGATAAATAACAAAAAACATGTGTACCAGATTTAGAAAGTATATTTTGAAAAATTCATTATACAAAAAAAAAATTTTTTTGTTCGTGGCCAATGTCTTCTATGTGCTATGTAAATCTGAAAAACAGATAAGGGAAAAAGTAGTACATATTAATTTCAACATTAAAAATTTTTAAAAATATTTTTTTATTTACCTCGCCGGTAAAAAGACCCCGTAGCTCACAGAGAGGGGGACACTGACGGCATTGGATGTTCATTGGGCTCGTAAACGGGAAGAGCGTTTTCATCACAGGGGAAAAAGGTAGTGTCTGCATAGATTGTCGCATGCACTGAACTCGTTGCCGCAGTCGCTCACCTTCGGAATGCGGGAGAAGACGACCGAGCATCTCCATGGTGGTTAAGACACCCAGATGCATAAGGACGATGGCGCTGTAGAAGTCGTTCTCGGGCGAGTCGATCCGGGCGTGGGTCAGTAATGCAGCGGCCACGGCGGTGTCGACCGCCGATACGGCAACCTCCTTCCACATCTTCACTATTTCCTCGTCCTCTTGAACCTTTTCCATTTCATGGGAAACCGCGATGGCGAAGTCACCTGCGGCCTCGGTCAGATGAAGACATATCTTCTCTTTCTCCTTTTCCATCTCTCCAGCTCCGTTCCAGGACGTTGACACCTCTCCCGTCCACAACTAAATGAGATGCGCGAGCCTCTACTACCCCCTCTATATTGCAAACGCTCACCCCCTCCACTACACTCATTGCCCCCACTCACTCAGCTAGTCTAATAACAATAAAGTATCTAATCTAATCTAACTCACCCCGCCTGCAGGATCAAGCGTGCACGCTGAAGAAGAATAAGGAAAGGACGGACGCGTACACATGATGCGGAAATGACCCCATGGTAGACTCGTAAATTTATCGATCCAATAGCGTTTGTCGTCGGAAACGGACAAGGAACGCTTGTTTTGAACAAACGAATAGTTGACGTGAAATTTGGATCGAATGACGCATTGCTTGTCGATTCTATTTTCGTCTCGAAATAAACAGTCCAAATAATTTTGAAATTTATAACGTTTTACAACCGAGCGTTGTACTCCCTTCTCCCGAGAAGAACACGCCCGAGATCGGGTTTCGATGGAGTACATTTTTGGACGTAAACCTACGTAGCCGAGCGGGGATCGCTTCCGCATTCGTCCTTAAACACCCCCAATACTTTCTTATTGCGCGGTGTCACGCCAAATTCGTTATCGGGACCGAAACAGGAAGTATCGAACCAGGATAGATGCCGATTCATCTCAGCGTACACGCTCGTGGAAGTAGAAGGAATGAATGAATCGGTATCCATGTAAAGATGAAGAACGCGAAGATTTTTTTGACAATAACTATAGTAAAAATCATACATTCTATATTTCGAAATTTCCAAAATGCAAAATCCCAAATAAATGGGCTTCGCGAGCTTCACCTTCGTTTTACGCAACTCGATCGTCATGAGATCGCCGTTCACGTGATGACTACGCACGAAGGCCGGATCAGGGATGAGGCACCTCGCCCCCCACCTCCCCTCCCACCGATTCATGAGATAAATGCATCGGTGGTTACGCACGTCCTCTATCGACTTCCCGTAAATATAATTATTCATGAGTTTATAAATTTTATCGTCAAAGTCGGAGGCGTTGCCGACACGCGTTGTTCAGGTCCATGTACGCGGCAAGCCAAGGACGTTGTGAAAACGAAATAACGCAATGGATTTTCGTGAGTCGTACTCCCAACTCGAGGGTCGGAAGTAAATTTCGAACGTGAATGACGCTTGGGCAGAAGCGTCGCCAGCAACTTGACTTGCCTGCTGCTCTTCGAGTCGGGGGGGACGCGGGTTTCCGGACAGGGCGGCAAATCGCTCAAGCGATCGTGGATCTCGTCAGGGTAGTCGAGATCGACCTCCAAAACTTGCCCCCCATCGATTTCAGCGGCCGCCTCTGCGATGTTCAACCGCTCGATGTCGCTTTCCGACATCCACCGGAAGTCACCCACCGGAAGCGGATGTGACATCGAAAAACCGTACAAGTTATTCGCGTCGACGTAGGCGACATAAGATTCCTTATCAGTTGGCCGAAAGCGTTCACCCACAAAGGGGTGATTGGCCTCAACGTGCCGACCGATCACTTGCACGAGTCCACCCCGGATGCCTCGCTCGAAAAAGAGAACCACATCGATGTCCGTGAGTAGCTCCAGTCGAACGTCGGTGGTCTTCAACATGGCGTCCCACGAAAGCCCGGAAAGAGCGGTGTAGTAAAACAGAGGATCCAGCCCGTACGCCTCCAAACACAAATTTCGAAATTTTTCCAAAATGTCTGTTTCTAGCAGAACGTCCATTTTCAAATACAAATCGGCGTACTCACCCAAATTTTGAACGGAGAAGGCGTCCCACACGGCCTGCGCGTGAGCGTACTCCGAGTCCGAAACGGGTGTGTCTGTGAGGCGACTGAAAAACGCTTCGAGCGCCGGTACCTCGTTTCGCCCAATTTGGACACGTCGTTGACATAATCGTAGGGAAACACCCCCTTCCTTCTGGCCAAAGCGAAAAGACGATCGTCGGGAAAAGCCGCACGGGTGAATTTCAAATCGGTCGAATCGAGCGATCGACTTAAAGAGTCGAGCGATGCACCTAAAAATTTCAGAGTTCAAAAATCGTAGTTCCACTTTCCCGATTTTCTGGGAAATCACCACGAATCTCTCGTGATTGTGCGGAACCACGAGCAACCCGTCGTTGTTCATACAGTTCTTTTCGCCCCAGGCTCCCAGGAGAAAATGCCAATCGTAACCGCTCCCGTTGTGCATGACGACGGGGATGTGCTTCGGCGCGGGAAAGTTGACGTTACACGATTGAAGAGCCGCGCCGCGAAAGACACCCGAAAAATGATCGTGGTCCCTGACGCGGACGGAATTTGGAGGAAAAGGTCCTTTACAAATGTGACAAAACTCGGAATTTTGAAAAGTAATGTAATTCTCCTCTGCCATCACGAGGGGGGAAGGATGATCCAAAAGCCGTTCGACATCTTTCGCGAGACCTTCTAGAAATGTTAACATCTGCATCGCGACGTCGGGACCGTGAAAGGTGACCAGCCGATTCCGCGACTCGTCAAACGAGCACACCCCTTGAAGCGCGGCCGAAAAGGGCTCGTGAATTTGGTAGGGCTGAAGGAAGGATCCGCGCGACGACGGCTCACAAGAAGACACGGGAAGCGTGAGCGCTTCAAAATCAACGTAAACCGCAATCGGGCATCGTTGCTGTCTTTCGACATGTCGAAATGGCATAAAGTCTCCGTCTCCGACGGAAGGATCAAACGTGCGGGGGACCCCACGGATCGGCAGTCGATGTCGTGAGCCTCGAGTTTCGTTTGCGAGTGAAACACGTTTAAACATCTGTGACAAACGAAAATCCGACCCTTGTGCCCGGAATGTTGAGACTGGACCAGTCTGCTTAAATTCTTAATCCAAACGTAAAGGGACCGTCCGCCATCCCCGTGCATTAGCAAGAAATTGAAATGGTTCTCTTTCTTCGTACCCGAAAAGTGTACAGGACCTACGATTTTCCAAGATTTGTCTGTCGAAACAAACGAATGTGAAAAAGTCAAACGAAAAAGTGGAATTTTGGCGTTCGAAACGTTTTATCTTGTGAACGGGCAGGGGCCAGGTGATGCCGCGCAAATGGAGACTGCTTTCTAATTCATCGGAAAGGGTTTGGTAGGTAAGCGTTCGGTCCGAATGTAAAATTTTGGTGTGTAGGGGCTGTCGTTTGTGAAAGAGAGCTGAGGACAGCGCCCACAGAAAACATTTTTCATCTCGATTGCGCACGTTAATCGCAGCCTGACGTCTCGCAATGGATGCTGGAAGAGGAAGAAATGAAGAAGCAGAATGAGCGATAGGTTCGAACAAGTGAGCCGAAACATGAAGAGCGACGATAGAAGCCAACGATTTTCCGGAGTCTCTCTCGGAAAACTCGTCGAATTTGGAATTGATAGGATCCGCGATGTGAGAAAGGAAAAATTCCGAAATGTCATCACCTCGTGTTAAAACCGCAGCCCGTGTCGAAAGGAAAATGGGCTGTAACTCTCCCACGATTTCGCGCGTCTCGACGTTCTCGTGTTCGATTAAAAACTGACATTCGAGTTGCGCAAACATTTTGAAACAAGAACGACGCGCAGGATCGTTGACGGAAAGTTCAAACATTTTTAAATGGAACGGCACACGACACCGGTTCAGAAACGCGACGGGATCCACGATGTTGCGTGGAGGAGATGGGTTTAAAATTAAACCGCGCTCTACCCTACCGTCTAAAGACTACGACGTCCGTCCATTGAAGAGCGTTTGCAATAATAGAATTCTCCATTCTTTCTAACTAAAAAGAAACAATGTCACGTCCAAAAAAAATCGACCGATCATTCACTAACGAACATAAAATATTTTTAAAAAATCATGTTCTCCACAAATAGTATACGAGCGTGAGCGATATCCCTACGTATAAGTAGACTGCGATAAGAAAAGCTGGCACAATCCAGTCGGTCATGAGGCAACAGCACCGAGAGGACGACTAACGCTCGACGAGTTCGGCCCGTGGTTATTTATATATATATATATATATATATATATATATATATATATATATATATATATATATATTTCAACCTCTCCACGACCTCCGGGGAAATCCCCCCGGCGATAGACGCAATTATCTAATCAGCGGAAAAAAAAACTGCTCCGGCGATAGACGGGTCATCTCGCGTCTGGCGCTCGACGATAGCGACGTGACCCTCACCCCGGCGATAGCCGCAGTGTCAAATCAGCGGAAAAAACCCTGCCCCGGCGATAGACGTGTCATCGCTTCTTGCTCATACTGCTCCTGCTGCTATTGAAGATTTTTCGAAGATGGCAACTATTAGAGATATGGAAACGGGAGAAGCTGCTGCTGTGGCAATTCCATCAACGTCATCAAGGACGAAAAAGCGGAAGACATCGTAAGTATTTAATTTTTTTAAATTTTTAATTTTTTCATTTGCATTTTCTATAGATCTTTTTTAATAGTGTGAATGATCAAACAAGAATGGAACTTTTGGAGAGGAGGATGATGGGTGCTGATGTGGCATCCATCTATTTAACAGCAATATTTGATGAGGATGAGGATGATGCGTTCGACGCATATCGATTAGCGTTGGTAACATCGCAATTCGACAGCGGCGAACATACATCATCCTCATCAACGGCGATATGCATAAGCGAAGCCACGGCGCCGCGTCTAGTGGCAGATCCTTGTTGTCCCGTTTTCGTTTATTCTCCTCCCAAATAGACGTAAGTAGAGTGAATTCCTTTTTTTTGATGAATTTTGAAGTATGATTTAAAAAAAATGAATTGTTTGAATCTTTTATGTTTTAGTGACGAAAACTATTGAAATGGAACGGATCCGCGTGCTGGTTCATGGTCTTCGTCTGAGTTTTTTTATTGAATACGACCAGTGAAGATAAATAAGAGAACTTCCAGGATTCAAAAACCATTTCAATAGTTTTCTTTTCAAACAACTTTCTCATATACGCACAATTTAGTCAGATTCAATGTAAATTTTTAAATGAAATAAAAAAACTGTATTTACTGTATTTTTGATGTACTGTATATGAAGTTAAAACGATCACTACTTGAAGCAAAAAAAAAAGATTCACTGAATGAAAAACATACTGCTTGAACAAAGGCAAGCAACTGTAAAATGACACACCATTAAAAGAACTTCACTGTATTTTTGGAAAACATATTAAAATTACGACTTGTCGACTGAAGCTGGCAACAGAGCAGGCCTCCTCCATGCGCAGGCGGGCGGGGTGGGTCGAGCTAATCATATCATTCTGATAGACGCCGAGGTCACCGGGTCGCCGCGTACTTTCAATTTTCCTCTTCATGACTCTCTAGCCGCCGAAGCCGTATTATCGGCTGCCGCAACCGGATAAGCGGCGCCGCCGGCGGCGGCGGCGGTTGTTGTTGTTGCCTCGGTGCCCCGTGGATGTTCTCCTCCAGAAGTCTTACGACCCTTCTGGAGAAGACGTCTAATGGGACGTCCACCGCGCAGTGCCTTGGCACTCGAGCGCAAACCTCACACACCGGAGGGCAATTGCAGCCAACGTGGTTCAGGAAAAAAGTTCTTGTGGCCTGGTGCCAAGCACGTCAACAAGGTCAGGATTGGCACCGATGAACAGAAGGAAATTCATTGCCACAATCGCGCGTGATCGAAGCGCGTAATGTAGAGCTGTTCTCTGGTACCTGCTTGCCGATCGACGTTCTCGCCGCGGGTGAGTCTCAAAAGATCAATCCTTCCACGACATCAAATGCCGCAGCGTAATGTATAGTGCTGCGTCCGTAGAGGTCTAGCGGAAAAAAACGCGCGTTATTCACATCAGCGTATCTTCGAAAATGGAACATGTTTTCCGCAGCCATTTCTTATTATTTTGTTATAGGCGACGCGTCTGACTCTGTGGCACACAAGAAGTAGACTGAGAAGCGCGCGCGCGAGCGTTATCAACTGCAACGTCCCGCCGGGGTCGCCGCGGAGTGCGCAGCGCGCCTTATCAATCATAACACCCACTGACCTTGGGCGCGATAGCGTGGCGGGTGGCTGCTTTTTTAAGACAGCGCACGCGCTTTGACCTCTGCTTTTAAGACAGCGCACGCGCTCTGGTGGCGAAGAGCAGTAAGCGCACGCGCTTCAACAATCTTGAAAAAACAGCGCTTTGACACTCGTTCAATTCCCCCAAACGCACATTTTCCATTCACTCTCTTACCTCTATTAAACTTCCTTTTGCCAAATTTACTTTCATCAATTTCCACAATCACACCTTCACCACCCAAAGGTACACTTCTCTTTCCAGAATCATACAACATACTTCCCTACAAAAACTCATCCCATCCGTCACCGTTTTTGCGTCTACATTCACATCATTCATAATGTGCTTAACATTCGCTCGCGCAACCCATAAATAAGTCATACCAAGAACCTGAATAATACTTAACTTACTCCCACTGAACCATGAATCCTTACGTACAGAAACAGTATACACATGTGCATTCATACCTTTCTTACAACAAAACCAAACATACTCATCTGCAAAATTTCTTCTTTTTTTTTGATAATTTCATTTCTCTTCCGCACTTCGAACATTCACGTCTACTTGCAATAATTCCAACATTCATAAACCACTTAATAATTTCTAATTTTCCTTTCATACGTAACTCAGAAAAAATTACCATTTAAAATTTCACTCATTCTCACCAATACAATTGAATTCACTAGAAATGCAATTAAAGAATAATTTCAAACTTACCTTTATCAATATATGTGGAGAAGAATGCATAAAGCAAATGACTTTCATTAAATCAAACAAACGAATGGAAAAAAAATTGCTTAGAAACGTATGTGACTTAATGTAGCCTTGATATAGGGGGTAGCTATTCTCCCGATCAGCCAAATTGAGGACATTTATTTTATTCAGAAAATTATTAATATGATACATAGTACATCAAAACTTAAAACAATATCAATTTAAATGAAAATAGATTTTATACTTGACATAGGGAATGTTTCAATATGAATTGAAAGTTTGAAGACACTTCTAACTCTTGTAGATGACTCAATGAAAAAACAAAATATATTCTTGTAAATTGATTGTCTTAGTTGGGCCTTGATGAGGGATAAAAGCCCAAACATGTAGTTCATTTGCTATTGCAAATATTTTTTATTAGCCATGAGTGAAAATTTCTTGTTATCCAATTTCCCAGAAATGCTCGTGGCTACCTGTATTTATAATTCAACTTAATATGGTGTAACAGCGAGGATAGAGATTCTGAAGCTCACGAAAATGTGTACAGATTACATTTCTCTCCCAACCACTCAATTTTTAAGTTATTTGCTTTAAATAAATAAACATGCACTTTTTGCAAAAACAAAGATAATATACATAGATTCTTGTCTTTTGAAGATTTGGATGAAAGTGCTTTTTGAAGGTACGATTTACAAAAGTGAACCATTTCACTCTATCTCAACATAAAGTTCAGATCATATGAACAACAAACGAAGTCAAAGAGTAGTTGTATGATAAAAATTTCACATTTACTATATGAAACAAAAATTCAACCTAATTGACATAAATTTTAGAACATTGATTCTATTTCTAAATATTACCTCCTTTAGGCATACTCACAATTTCAAAAATAAAAGCGAAACATTTTTGTGAAGATACTTTTTGGAATACTGTGTCCTCTCACAGCCAAAGGGCACAGATTACAGCATTACATCTCAGCAACCTTTTTTATAGAGTAAAATAATAGTTATAAATAGTTGTCATACTGTGTCTATAAGTAACATAACACAAACTTAGATTATTTTTTATATCCCCCTCCTTCCTTTCCCTGTAACACACAGGAGTGCAAGTTTCAACTCCTCCAAAATAAGACGTACAACTAAGATTTTGTTAAGTACACAATTTTGGTTGATTATATATTTTCATCTTCTGATTCTAAAAATGAAGTCAGACATGTTTCATCGCCCACCATTTCTTAATAATATTAAAACTTCCTGTCTTCATGTTTTAGAGAGTCCTAAAAGTGCTGATTACAAGAAGGTTGTTTTTTTTTCATTGGATCAATAACTGACTTTGTTTAGGTCCTTGTTGTCTGCAAATTCTGGGCCAATATTAATACACTTTTCCTCGCCCAATTGTGGAGCATTTGACACTAGATAGAAGCTACCCTGTAATGAAGAGAGCTTGTTAAATTTTCAGCTGTGACGAACTGCAAGCCATTCTGGTGTGTTCACCTGTGCATTGATTTGTAAGTACAGTGTCATCTTTTTGAAGGTTATTTTTGTGTGTTATTTTGACACTAAATTAAATCACAGTAAGTTTAGAGTCCCAGAAACCTAGTGTGCCAAATGTGAAACTATTTGGTGACTGGTTAAAAAAAATTCCATCATATGCCTTTAGCAATTCCTACAATATGGTGAGAACCTAAGAACCACATAACAGACTCCTACTTCTGGTTGATAAATACATCTGGAATAAGTTCAAAATCAAAACATTCTCCACCTTTAGAATAAGCAATTCAATCGATGGCTCATGGACCAGATTTTCCCCTACCACCTCCATCAGAAAACTTCAATAGGACTGAAGATTTTGAAAGCATTTGTGAGATTGATAAAATCTAATATTTTTTGGAAGAAATTACTTCAAAAGCACACATTTTAACTCAGGAAGATCTAAATGATTTGGTTCTTGATCTTTGTTCATCTAAATTTAAAGGCAAAGTACTTGCCTCAAGATTTAAAGGCTGGAATCTCCAGCAGAATATCATCAAAATTCTTTCCATCGACACAAAAGCAATTTGATGTTTTTTCCAAAAAGGATGACTTAGTTTTCAGTAATAATGTTGGTTTTTTGATGCATTGCACAAGAATGATTGAGAACTATAGGGTCATGGGATGTAATATGAATTTGGAAATTCACTAAATGTTGGACACCTATCTTAATTTCTTCCCTGAAAACCTCATTGCTGTCAGCAACAAACATGGTAAGCATTTCCATTGCTGAAATGGAAAAACACCATCAGGGAAAACGGTATCTAAATATGTTGGCAGACTATTATTGGACACTCAGGAGTGATATTTCTCAAGAAAAGTACATCTGAAAATCTAGTCCACAAACATTTTAGGTAAGTAAAAATCATTCCAGCTAAGATATAATGCATAATTATCAGAAAATTTTATCATATGACTACATAAATATGTGATAATATAAAAACCATAAGTGATGGAAAAGTTCTGTAATGAGATTTGAAATCAGCACAAAAAAGTCGGTAAGACTCACCCATTGTTTCTCTTTTAACTTACAAAAACTTAAATTTTGTTGATCAGTGTTATTTGTAAACCCCCTCTTTTTATTTATAAGTAAAAATAAATTATGCAATTAATTAAGTAATAAAACAATTAAATAAGAATGTGATACATGAGAAAAAACAGCATCACATGACGATTAACACCCCCTATCCATGCGTAATGCAGCATAACACAACCTCATCCCCACTTTCCTTTTTAGTGTTATAGAGTTTAAAGATGATCCCTGAGGTTCTTTTACATCTTATTCCAAAGAATACTGAACACTATCAATCTTACGAATGGTTTCAAAATCTTCCGTCCCATTGAAATAATGGAGCTGGTATGGGAAAGTCTGGTCCCTGGAGCATCAGTCAGTTTGCTGATCCCTGCTTCCGAGGTGATGGCAGAAACTGAAGAGGTTTTATCAATAGGTAATGTGTATTTTCTGTTGAGTTGTAGTTATAATTGACCCAGTACTAAGATTAGAACTAACCCAGTACTTTACATCCTTTATGTAAAGCAGCATAATGCAACCTCATCCCAACACTCCTTTTTAGCATTATATAATTTGTTGATGATCCCTGAGGTTCTTTTGTAGCAACTTCTGCCAAAAAATATTTAACATTATCAATCTAATGAATGCTTTCAATTTCTTCAGTCCCATTGAGGTCAGTGAACATGTATGAAATGTTTTTGGCAGTGATATAAAATAAATTTGAGTATTTTAAATTTCATTAGACCAGAGAATATCGTTGTTAATGTTGCCACGAACAACAAAATACATGGTGGGCATACTTAGAGTGGGTAAAAAACTTTGTTGCAAGCTGTAGTGCAATGAAAAGTGAATGTGCATGAAAAGAAATTTAAGAAAATAGTTTTAAGGAATATTTCTTGGCAATACAGAATAATTTCATTTTATATAAACATCAAATGACAAGTACTTTTTACTAGTTATCAAATATCTGCTAATATGGCTGTCATTTATCAACACTCAATTTAATTTTCTGAAGGAAGAAATGGAAGGGTTGAAAAAGCAGAAAAAAATTAATTCAATTCTTCCAAATAATTTCAACAATTTATTAATTATTTATTATTAACAAACACTTTTAATACTAAACTTGTAAAAATCTGTAAGAATTATACTTTTTAACTCTCTGAACAATTAAAATCTTTCAAAGCTATAATTCCATAGCAACGGGGGGATATCACAGGGTTGAAAAGTTGTACAATGTGTACCTCCTTGATGCCCTGTAATAAAAACCGTTAAAACTTCAAATATCCATTAAAAATATTAATTAATCTCATTAAACAAAAGTCTTACCTGTTCAATTAAGTAGAGCAATCTATCAAGTACAATGACTGTTTCAATAACAGGAGCAAGAGACACCCGAATCAAGAAAAATGCTTCCAGCTCATCCTTTCTTTCCTTATACTGCTCATAAAATTCTTGAATCTCTGAACTAGTTATCTATAATGTTTGAATTTGATGAATTTAAAATGTCCAGAAATATCCATAGTATCACACTAATACAATTACAGCATTAAAAATCAAAACATTTTGTTTTACCTCAAGATCAATTTTAAGTTTTTTTATAGATTTGTTACAATAATCTTCAAAGTTTTGACACTTGGAAGCTATGCGTCCAACTTGCCAGTCAGCTCGATCATGACCAGTCTTGTGTTTTAAAATGACTTGCAAAAGAGCTCTGTAGAAGAGGGACGTGACAGAAATCTAAAAATATCACAATGTTTCAATATTTGGATTAAAATACGATGGAAGGGTGAGTTACTATTGCAATCATTTACGCCCTATGGATCCTGTAATGTATTATGAAATGTCCCTCCATTTCAATTAGTAATCCTAAAATTGTGCATATCTAAACAATACTCTTCACTACACTTGCGATTCTATCATTCTTTTATACAGTTAGAAACACTCCATTACACAGAAAAAATACATAACTAATAGGACAGATATACAATCATTTATTGATAACCAGCCATGAACTAGTCATATTTATGCTTTTTAATTATAATATTTACATTAAAAGAAGTTCTTCATTGATTTTTAATGCAAAATAACTAACATACTACATGCTTTATTTTCTTAGTTCCAATAATATACAATTTGGTTATAAATAAAACAAAATTAATTGTGATGTAAAATCAAGTAAAATATTGCCAATTTTCCATAATTGTTTTTACACATCTATTGTATATTTGTAGTTAACTTGTTTTTTATCAAAGCAAAGAATTAATTCTTACATAATTTGAAAATGTTTCTCAAGATATAAACTAAAAAATTTGTTTTTTAAGGTAAAGACTTGCAGTTTTCATAGCACTTTCATAGACCTTCCAAATTAATGATTGTGATAAACACAAAAATAAAACATTTCACAAAACCCAAAGGGGTAACACTCAAAATTGCCTAACTAGCAACATAATTTGAATTTACCTCATTTTTCTCAGAAATTCTGTCAACGGACTGTGCAGCCAACATTCTCACGTTTCGGCCCAGAGCAAATTTTTTTGATGTGAGAAACTTGCTCATTGGGAAACCAAACTCAGAGTTAAGAGTGATTGGTCTTTGAGAAAATGGGTTTCTACAATATTCTTCTTCTATAAGATGATAACAGCAACCAACATTGCAAAGGGCTTTGATACTATCATTTTGCACAAACAACCTGAGACATGTTGCTGCTAAATTACCGCATGTGTGCAATCCAACTAGTGCCATGGAATATGCAGTTTCATCTGGGAATATCTCTTTCACAATTTGCTCTATGTTACTAGTCTCAGAGATGTATAATGTAGCCTGCCTGTATAAAGAAGCTGATGTTGATTTACAATATTCTAAAGACGAATTCCCAGATGTGGAACAGTTTCCCTGAAAATTGTCAGTATGATGAGATTTTGATTTCCAGTGTTTTCCACGTTTCACTGCAACATCATGCTCTTTTTTTTCCACAGCTCTTCGGCACAGACCTGGCCAATATTTCTGCGACAAAAATAATATTAATGAATAAAATTTAATTATAGTAATACTCTATTTACTTAAAAATATTTCTTTTGTATTAAATATTTCAGGAATTTGGGGAGATATTATGCAAAATAAATTAAAAACACACTGCAACAAAATATAGTGAAACCTCTCTACAACACACACTTAATATAATGTTCACTCGAAAGTAGTGTCCACTATAGAAAAGTCCTGAGAAAACAAATGTTTTAACTTTGGGCATAGACAATTATCTAATATGAAAAAGAGTCCGTTCATGAGATATGTCCATTCAGAGAGATTTCACTGTATTAAATTCTCCTTTCAATTACCCTGAAAGTCAATTTCCTAATTCACTGATTACATATAATTTTCTAATTGTGCTGCCTAGTGAGAATTATTTTACTCGGAATATCGAATCCAATGTTTTAATACAAAATTAATTCCAAGAATGGTAGCAAAAGTTCAGTACTGATTTATTTAAGAATAAACTGAAACAAAATAATTGTATTTTCATTATCCAACAAAAAAGCTCCACAGCAACCCTAATTTCATAGAATTTGGACAAAACATTAAATGATTCCCTCACCCTTAAATATAATGAAAATGTGAAATACTAAATATCTTGGTTCCAATGAGGAGTTAGTAAATTGAAAATTGCAGAGTTGGTTATGTCCTGATGGTTACAATGAAAAATCTACAAAATTTAGAAGCTGCTACCAAATTAACATTTATTAAACTATAAAAAAAAAATCTCAATAAAAATAATAATAAACAATTTTGGATGCATGGTGTAATTTGACAAAAGTATAATAACTATACACAAAAACTACTATAAATTCCTAATATCTGGGCAATCTTACGTGTAGTGCAACCAAGATTTTAATGTTGTTATAAAAAGGAAATTTTTGTACAAAATGATTGGATGAATACTGATGCTAAGTCAAGCAGCAAGTTAATTTAAAAATGCAAGGATATGACTTTTGTATCAGTCCAGTTGATAAAATGATGCAGAACAAAATAAATGCAAATGATAGGCCTATTTAGTCACTACGCACCAGAGAGTATTATAATCATATACTACGCACTGTGCAATGGAGGAAGATCTTCCTTTTCTCCAAATGGATCTCAGAAAATTTAAACAAAGTCGCCTGCTTCCATAATTTGTTTAGAGGCACTATAAGGCAAAACTCATTTCATTAATGTGACAGAACTAAAGGTACTAAAGTACACTAACCTCCCTCATGGAATTACTGAACTGGACTCCTCTAGTGCACTATGGCAAATGTAATTAACCACTGTATCACAGATCAAGTGGAGATTCTTGAATGGGTTAGGAGCAGACTTCAAATCAGATAATAAGTGATGAAAATCAGAAAATATTCTTTGTTTTTTAATAATGAATATGATTGGGCAAATAATTTGTGTTATATTTCTTCAGCAGAAATTACCTTTTAACGTGAATGAAACTTGATTCAAATTGCACAATTTATGAATATTTTAGGCTCCATAGTTTTGTCAATTTCCATGGATGATAATGTCATATAATTGGTATTTTACACTTAGTTTTAGTATTTCTATAATGTGCTAGAAATAATTGAGTGAATTTGTTTTCAGTGTGACCAAAGTTAAAACAATTATGAGAACAATTAGCAAGTTTTAGCACAGCATATTATGACTTGTGGCAAAAGCAAAGCATATGTGTAGTATAGTATTCATTACCTGAAGCTTTTCTGATCTCTTGGCAGCTCCATGTGTGTTAATCTGAGAACTATCCACACCTAAAACACGAAGACCATGCTGAAGAGCTAGCATTGAGCTCAAGTATCCTTTTCCACTCCCCACATCTACAATATGCGATGAACCAGTGACACCAGAAATGGCTGCAACAACCTGACTCATTGTTTCTACTTCATGATTTTTTTTGGAAGTCATGAATTCATTTACGGAAACATTTTTTGCTTCGTCAAATCCCCAAGATTTCAACTTCTCTTGAAATAAACTGTGTGATAAACTGACATCATTTAGAAAATCAAGGCACATTCTTCTGGACGATGAAAAGTGTTCAGTGAAGTGTGGGGTATTTGTCATTAATTCAGATATATCACTTTCATAACTAGAAGATGAGTTTGACTTTGTAATGTGTCCAAAAATTTTATACAAGCCTGTTAGTCCAATTTTATTGTATTCATTTTGCATATCAAAAGATACTAAATTTGACCAGTAATTTTCAGTAAAGAGACTCACCATGTGACAATTAGCCAAGGGTAATAAAGGTTGCAGATATGAAATGACTTTATCTAATTGAGATTGAATAAGTTTTATTTCAGCCATTTTCATTAATGGGGCTCGTATTTTTAAAATGAAAATCCTCCAGATGATGGCACATAAGGCTCAACCTTCAATAGTGAGCAAATCATTTTATATTTTGCCCTAATTTTTTCAAGATAAAAGATAATATCAACATTTGGATCATTACAGACAGGGAATTCTTTTAACAGTTCTCTCAACTTAGATAACACCTGTCTTGCTCTCTCAGGTACTTCTTTAGTCTTGCTAACCACAAATAAAGCTTCCACAGCTCCAATATAATATCCTATTTCGTTTCCAATGTCAATGCCTTTGTGGAAACCAATATGAAAACCTTCTATGGCCCCATCTTTTTCACCTTTCTTAAATCCCTCTTCAAAGCCTTCCTTCTGAATAAGGTTTTCACTCAATGCAATAGAATCGAACACATCATTAATGTCACTGTCATTTCTTTCTTTTGCAGACATTAATACTTTTTCTAAATGTAAAAGTGAGGTTAGATGAGCTAAATTAAAAATAGTAGTTTAAATTAAAAATAGTAGTTTTTACGCCTAACAAGTACAAAAGAACTTAAAATAGTTAAAAATAAACTACACAACATTCAGTACGAATGACAATTTTCACAACAGACTAATGACAATTTCACAATATACACTTTGCAACATCCATGCAAACCGGTACACGAACACCTTTTCGACAAGTGTTTTCTCTGCGGGCCCTCAAGGAGAGTAGAATATCGAATGGTGAACAGTGAGATCACAGTATTTGTTATTGCATTTAAAAAGCTGTTTTTAAGATGTTTGTGAACTATTTACTGTTGTGCACGTGGACATTTCATTTTTGTGTTTGTGATGCATCTGATGAAATATTTATTTTCGAGGAGTGTAATGAATGTACTACAATGACTAATGTTTGCACTCCATTTGTAATGATTAGCTCTTGACAGGTTAAATTTCAGTAGAAATTCGCAGAAATACATTTTGAAAGATTAAATATTATTTTGTTTTCATTTGGATGCTGTAGAATACTATATTTTTAAGGTTATGTTCTGGAGTATTATCATAAACTTGCTTCGGTTTTGTTGTAAAAGAAATTGAAATGTTACAATCCAAGGGAACATATTTTTGTACCTTTTAGTTGATGTTACTATTTTCTTTTCAACAATAAATTTTTTTCATTTCTTGGCCCTGTGTTTATTTTTACTTTTTTTATAATTTGTATGATCAATTAAACCATTTCTCCATTACTTTTTGTAGAATTCTTGTCATTCTTTGTTTCATTTGATATTTAACCACTTATTTTAACATATTTTAATAATCATTATAAAATTTGTATTTACTATGTTTTAATAGAACATTTTAAGCGAATAGTTGATATTTCAGAATTTGCAAAACAAAATTTGTGGCCATTGGGCGATTGAATGTTCACAGAGCACATTTCAAATTTCGTGCCAGAATATCTACACAGTGCAAACGTTCGGATGAACAAATTCGCCCGCTAGGTGTCTCACATGTGTTGTGTCACATGCAGTTGATAACATCATGGCGTTGGAGGCGAGTCGCTTGCTGTTTTTGCTTCTGTGTTTTACAATTTTATACTTAAGCAATGGAAGTAAAAGTGAAAATGTGCAGCCAATTATAACATCGATATCACTTGTTAATGTTACGTTTATTACAAATGCAAACAACGAAGATTTTAGACGTATGTTAGTGGAACTTAGAGGAAGCGACCTGCATAGTAGTATGATCGTAAGACTTACCTCACATTTATCTGAGAGAAGAAGTGAATGTGTGAATGAAACTGACAGTGATTTGTTTGGATATTCATTTAAAGAAGAATGGTTAAATAGTACTTTTGCGTATTTGACTTTGACAGTTCCCTGTGCGGTAGAGTTTAGTAAACATTTGTATGTGTGTGTGGGAAGTAGAGATCTAAGGAATGACGGTGCCTTAAATTTATTGAATAGAACGTTTCGTGGTGAAGTAATTAAATGGTTACACCAGGGGGAAAATGTGACTTTAAACGAAGATTTCGGTGGAAGTGATTTACAAGGATCTTCGGTCTCCACCAATAATTCTGTACCCAGGTAAGTTAGCATGTTCAGAACTTCAGGCAGTCACATGGAGTTGGGACCACTGTGGCATTTAACATTAATGCATAAATCGTGAAACAATTGTGACGTGCGGTCACAATTAATCATATAAGAGATGCTGAATTACAGTGAATCCGAAAGAACCTCTGATTGAGCTGTTACGTTTCTGTTGTAAGTTAGTGAGTGATTGCATTTGTCAAGAAATTGCTGCATTTTGTCTCATTTATTTACTTTTTCGCATGATTGTGTCTTGTTTTAAGTGGTCCATTAGAGGTCCTGTTTAGTTCGATTACAGTTCTGTAATCAACTTCCTACTGTTTTCGAAAGTGGAAAAAAAAAAAGTTCATGTACTTCGATTTTTATTTTCATAATTTTCGCAGAAGTTAGGTGTCGTTAGCTCAGTTATTATTCGACTTCACAGTGTAAGCCCTTTCGAATGAGCATGCGGGTTCAAAATGCGACTGCATTTAAATGCAGCCGTGTACGTCATATCCAAAGCGGAAGTGGGAGGAACTGCCTGCAAGCTGCTAAGCCCGCCTACGCCCGGTGGATCGCAGGATGAGGCCTAGGTTCGAAAGTGAAGTCGCGGTTTCACTTTCTCGCACTTTCCTATGGGCCATTCACTCAGCGTACTTTAAAGCCAGTGAAAAACCCCACAGCTTTAGAGGATTTGTAACGACATCGAACGACGTTGCAGTATTTTCACTGTAGATGGTGTTCACATTAGTCGTGTTTTTCTGCGTACGTTTATTTTTAACATGCCCTACTCCTGGGCTTAGATCCGATTAAGACCCTTATCTTGTCACTTTCCGTGTAGAAATGTTGATATTTTAATTACGTGGCCTGGCAGCTGCTTTGATCTCGGTTGCTGGGTGGAATAACTGTAAACACGGTTTTGTGTTAAAATGATAGGAACTTTTAATCATATGACGTGTGAATGTTGGCTTTGTGATTTAATTGCACTCATATTTCCAGGTAACTGATTGTCTTATTTACTGCTATAGGCAAACTAGGCCATGTATTTCTTCCCAGATGCGTTAGTAAGAGCTAATTTAGCTGAAACGACCTTGCAAAATGCAAGAGAACAACTATCCCCTCATCATAACGTAGGCGTGAAAAATTGTAGCTCACGTTTCTATGAAAGTTATTCTGTAGTCTGACACACACTTAATAATAAAGCTGAATGAAGAATTCTATTGTTGCTTGAATACTAACAGACTATTAAACAAAGATTTTAAGTCAGCGTGATAAGCCGGGATAGACATTGGTGAATGTAATATTGCTGTCGCAACCCTCTTTTAATAATATCGAACCCGTGTTGCAACTCATGCAACCCTCAAAGACGTCATTAATCCAAACGGTGTTAATTGTATTATTGTTTCTCACTAACTTCTACTCATATAACTACTAGGCCACTTTTTTGGTAAAAACAGCTATCGTATTAGAGTATTCACGTTATTTTTGTGGTCAAATTTGGAACCCTTCTTTACTGATTAGGCCACTTCATTCAAAGTGACTTCCTACTCTTGGATTGAAATTGTTATCGAAGCAAACTTCAGTGATACAAGACAGTGACCATTCAGCCCCGAATATTTCACCTAATTCACAAATAACCGGAACAGTTTAAATTTAGCCCCCGTACATTCTTAAGCAAGGAAGAGATTTTCATTCTTTAGATGAGTGAACATTTCAACGTCATGATTGGCAATCGTTCACATTCTGTTGGTGAACATGATAAATCTAAATATCAGTTAGATAGACTGAAGTTAACATTTCATTTAACAGTTAAAACGAAATTAAGAATAAAATTGTACCTCACAGCCCTTTATTAAGTAAACTTTCATATTCAGTTCATATTATTAAATCAGAGCGATTCACCTGGGTTGCAGTGTCTTTTAAGAAGCAGTACAGTATTTTATTTCTTTTATACGTAAGAATTTTGCATGCAGCACTACGTACATGTCAGGGACGGGCACATACGAGACCCTTTGTGGCGTTTCTTATGTTTGTAAAGACTCACATTCTATTGTAGTTACATTAATTAGTTTACAAATTCAATTTTAACCCAATGATATTAATGTGGTTACATATTCGACGCGAGTCTTAAATGCTATGTAAATTGTGGGTATGTAAGAAAATATATCTAAGATAAAGAAAATATACAAAATAATTATTCCAAATTTTTAATAATGAAGTATAATTGTAATACATTTTCAATGAGAGCGATTGTAGGAGCAGCAGTTATCTTGTGCTCTGCATTTCTTTACCGTTGGGGTTGAACAGTGGAGTTCGTTTCGACTGCAGTATTTGGAGTACACTACGATTGATTGCAGATCAAATCCCTGCAGTAACGTGGATGTTATTTCTGGTCGCCTTTGTAGGCCATGTCCAATGTTTTAACCGCTCACTAACCCATCACAAAATCCGCCCCTTGTGTAAATGTTTGGTATGTTCTAAATTGACGCTGCGTGGAGATCAAGGAGTAGCAAGAAAGAGGCAGGAAAACGTAAGACATTAATGATATTGATTCCAGGTTTTGGCGAGATATATTTATAGTTCATATGATACTTACGGTAAGGACCAGTTTTATGTGAACAACATTTTTTTAAGTATCATGATCAAAGCTTGTAGTCTCGTTTCGGAAGATTAGAGGAGTATCAGAAACAAATGCAATTGCATTTATTTTATAGTTTTTTTTTCTCTTTCCTATTTCCCTCTTATCTTACTCGTGCATTCTGTTTGGGAGCTGGCGGTAGAAGTGAAAATCTCTCAGTCCAGTAAACCCTCTTCCCTTTCCTTTAAGTTTTTGCGCTCGATAACTTGAGGCGTTCATAAGAGGATGGGAAGCTTACCCTGGCTCCCGTCGTAATTGGTGTCCCAAAATTATTTTTCATACAAAATATTAAAAAACGCATTTACTTGTAATTCTTCAAATAAACCGCTGTACGTTATTTCTGTTGCATAGAGAGATGACTTCTGTTTATGTACTAGGGAAAAGGGATGGGGGTCTTTTGATTTAAATAAGGGGCCCCGTGAATCTTCTGCCTCGGGCCTCGTATTTCCTCTGTGCGCCACTGTCAATAACGATCGTATGTAGAGAAAACGAATTATCACAGTTGTAAGTCAATACAAAAAAAAAGGTACGGATTTTGAAAAACGACGATAACATCTTATAATAATGACTCTATTTTGCAAATTGAATGTCACAAATCGCCTTTTGATGTTAAAAGGAGAGGTGAGAAAAGGAATATTATTGATAAAATGATGGTGGCAAAGTAGTTGGTCAATACGGATGCGATAACTCAGAAGCACCGCCGATGCCTCCCCAGCATCTTGACCTGGCGATCCTGGGGATCGCGTCCCGACCTGGCGGATTTTGGACCCTGACTTCATAGCTTAGTGGAATTCAACCGCTGTTTGGAGGACTACCGCCGGCTACTCTGGTCGGTAGACTTCCATGGTTTCTTCAATCAATACTAGGCAATGTTCGTTGAGTGCCCTGTCAACGGAGTCACGGGCCGCGAGCGATCTTTCTTTCCTCATCCTTGCCCCGGCTCTCCTGCCCCTTACGCGTTCATTCACTCCTTGCGTTTTGACTCTCGCCCACACATGTGGGAGACGAGTCAGGAACTTGGGGGTCGTCCATAAATGACGTAACGCTAAAGAGGGGGTTTGAGGCAGCATTACGTAGGTAGGTTGGTTGGTTGATAGTGATTCCGGGTGCGTTATATACTGAGGTTATTAGTCCCGTAAGTGTAGTGCATGCTTTGCGTCGGGAAGTGACTGTGATCTTCCCCCGCTGGATGGCGAGATCCGGCGCCGACCTACCGTCGGCTAGCATGGTTTCGCTCAACCAGGTATCTTCCACCAGCGGAGCACCGCCCCAGCCGGGACAAGCTCTAAGCTCCCGACCGGTCTCCCGGCATGTGTGGTAGTGTAGTTGAATGATTTAGTACATCAGTTGAATGATTTAGTTTTATGCTAAAACATTAAAATATTAACTAATTAATTTGTTTTTGAAACGTAAAGTTATTAGATGTAAATTGTTAATTAAACAATGAATGGAAATATTTTTTCATCAACTTTTTATGCAGTTTGTAAGATTACGAAGAAAATATTCCAAACTGATATATAGTGCAGTCTGGAATTCATTTGCATTGGCACAGTAAACTGTCGCGCATGCGTCATCCACGACGGTGTGTTCGCGGCTTATGATAAAAAATTTTCTCGCCTCTGCGTCCTTCCTTCACTCACAACTTACCCCCAATCTTATTGTTAGGAGCAAGCAGCATCGCCAACTAATTCCGACTTTAATTATTTTAAATTTTAACATACAACCCAATTAAAATGAATTCAAATTGTTTTACTGTGCTATAATTTATTTTCACTTCTTGCATTTATAAGGAGGGAGGTTATTGTCGGAAGCGTTACGTATTTGTTTAAGGGGACTTCAAGCGCGCGTTCTGGGTGCGTTACAGGGAGGGGAGAAGGTATTCAAAATACTTCAGATTTGCGTTATGTTTGGACAGCCTCTTAGAGGTTGTCCCGGCTGGGGCGGTGGCCCGCTAGGGGAGATTCCCGGAGGAGGAAACTCCGCAGGGCAACATGTAGGTCGGCGCCGAACCTCACGTTCCAGCGGAGGAGCAACGCAATAACCTCCCTCGATATAACTTATACTACGTTTGAAGGTCTAATGATCCAACTATTTAACGCGCCTGAAACCAAAACCCTCTAACTCACATTTGATCAGCATGCATGGAAATCTAAAAAGTAGCCCAGACTGAACGGATTAGGAAACTAATTCGAGAAAGTCTGTGCTATTCTGTAGAACCACTTGTATTTCTCGCATAGTGCATACGTAGTATTGAGAAACTTGTAATTCTACCGCAAAACCCGGCAATTTTTCCACAGAAAAACTCGTATTGTGGAGCCCTGATACCGAAAACGTGGATACACCTTGTTCCTATATGCAATAAATTACTTCCTTTCATACGCTCTGTAGTCAGATTCCACGTTTTTTGTGTGTTGACGCTGAAACATTGGTTTACGGCAAAACGCTTGTCCGCCCGTCTGTGAACATCATCACCAAGTTTTTCTCTAAAATTCATATTCCCCGATCGTTTTGGCTGACGTCGCGCCCCCTTCTTAACATGAGCCTTTAATATGTTCAAAATTATCTTAACAATTTCTTCAAATTTGTATGCTAAATTTTTACCTCGAAAAGAGCAAAAAGTCGCTTAAAGAAATGGCACAGCTCCCAATTTCGTTGACCTCTCTGAATTGTTGAATATAGCAAAAGTTCAAAATTAGTTCGGCGTCTTCCTGGAATTACAATATTGCATTTGTTTTTTTCTTTAATAAAATCTGTTCATCAAAAATAGATATTTTTATAAGATCATGTAGCTTTTCGAAAATGTGAGTATATATCGCCAACTTTCGCGCGCGTGATTTTTAGGCAATTTTTAATCTATTTCTTCAAATACTCCTTCAAATTGTTTCTTTAAATTTCTTCCACGTTTGTACCGAAGAATGATCAAGAAAGTGCGGTGGTCTCATTTTCGGGACACACACTCGTTCGAAAACTTCAAAAAATTAACATCGCAAAACTGCGATATTAATGCTAGAAATGTTTTACTTGATGCAATATGTTCTTCAAAGTTAGATCTTTAAAAAAGGTCATGCATATTTTTTGAAAAATTAGTAGTTTTGCGTAATTTTTTTAAATCTTCAGATTTTCAAATTCGGGTTTCCCATGCTTTTACTGAAGAAGGCCAGGGTACATCTTGTGGCAATACAGTTACAAGGCCGAAATACGAGAGTTCGAAATTCACAGAATAACTTCACTATTGGGCAATGTTTCAGTGTTTCGGAGACTATTTTGCTTTGTGAAATTTATGTTGATGTATTAGCTTTAAAATAATTATTTTCACATCGATATTGCTAGAGTTGATAATTAGGGGGCGGAATGAAATGTATTTTTTTCTTTGTTTTTACATTAGAACAATGCCGTTTCGTATAGACATTAATTTTATTTTATGACAGAAGGAAATGGTCCATTTTTATGGGACATTTTCTTTGCATTTTTCACCGATTTAGACTAATAAGTCATTTTTTACGTTTTCCGTTATTTTCAATGCATTTTTTGCTGATTTCATTGATTTTAGTATCATTTTGACGGTACTTGCTTGAAATACTATTTACGAGATGACACAAATGTTCTCAACGGAATTCCTGTGCAGCCTATTCGAATTTTTCGCTCAGAAATTGTCATGTCAGCCGTTGTATGTCATCTAAGGGTTCCTTTGACGCCTGTCAGCGCCATTGTCGGTTCGGCAGATTTCTGGATAACTAAAAACAAATTTCCTGGTAAAGAACACTCCAAACTAAAATAAGCAAGCTGTGTTCACGTAAACGAAAGGAAGTAGTTTCGGTCACATCAGTAATATATGTACATCCGAACTGGTTTTGATCACATTTTTTTACGTAATTTTTCTTCGATTTTAGAGCATTTTAAAAACATTTTAAGAGCTTTTTGTTGATGTTTTAGTTCATCCAAATCCGCCTAGCATAGTAACGAGTATTACTAGTGATCGCGGTCATGTGTTAATATCGACATTAGCTGCGATATTATAATATTACGTGACCTTTACTAATGCGAGAAAGTACTTGTAGTTGTAGCTCTTCTCGTTGAAATATTTTTGAGGAATTACACGTATCCAATGTGTTATTCTCAATACAGAACATGTACTTTGCATTCAACCATGTGTAGTAGATAGGTGGGGAAGGGATGTTTTAATTTTTTATGCAGTTTATTCCTCTATTCGCCATTGCTGCCTGTCAGGGGTATTAATAAATACATTTTATTCACATTTAGGTTTGACCATTCATAATTATTGTTGCCTTTTGGCTACTTCTGCATATTCATAATTGAAGATACCTATTTGCTAGTTAATTTTCTTTCTTTTTTATTTAACCAATTTTTTGGAACTTTTTGAAATAATTTCTTGATTACGGGGATTTTAAATCATCTTTTGGATAGGTGTGATCTGATTCTTCTGTGGTAAGTTTTTTCCTAATGAAAATAGGGATTCTTGATCTTTAAAAAAATCCACTTGCGCTGATTACATTTCTCCTCCATACGTCACGTACAGCTTTTGTTGGTTTGTGATGAAAAATAAATTTAATGGATCAAATATGTTCATGAACATTTTTTTGGTGGAGATTTGCTGGTGCGTTGTTCGCTGACGGCGGCGGCGGCGGTATCGTCATCCTGATTAAGGCGGACAAAGCACTGTGGTCGTGAAGCGGGAGGGGGGGGGGAGAAAGCGCGCCAGGGCGGGGCCCTACAGCACGCGAGCACGGCCGGATGCGGACTTTCGATCCAAGGGGCTATGGGGGAGCAGGGCCTTGTGCCACCTCCTCCGCATCCCATCTCCCAAAAGGTGATTCACTTGACCAGGCACTCTTCTCTGGTCCAGGGAAGAAGATCACCGTCTTTTACGTTCGACGAAATAATATTTGTGAACTACCCCGAGCTTAGTTGCCAAGTATGTGGTTTTGAGATCACACAATTCTGTGTTTGTTTACTAGAATACTTTGTTAATGTGTTGAGTCCACTCTATAAGTTGTGCGTGCTCTCGAGAATTTATCTTGGTACAATTTACATAATTCTTATTTACGTATGTTTTTGGGTTTATTGTTGCAAATTATGCTGTTTTTTTTTCAACAAGTTTTTGATGGGGATTGAGCCCTCTGACACTTTGCTATTTCCCTGCTTGTAGTGTTCTCAGGAAGGTTTCGATCCCCCACACGATATATAAGATGCGTTTCCATAGAATAAGAACGAACCGCGGAAGTTGCTGCGACCCACTTGTTAAGTGGGAAATGTCGCCATCACCGAACCGTGATTGCAGCGGGGAACGGCGCACCATGATTCTTGGGTGTTTGTGCAAACGAAGTTAGAGACACAGGAAGATTCTCCATTTTTGGGCATAAGGATATAACTTCATTTACATCTTGCGACTTAAGACTTAATATTTTTATTGTTTCCTGTATTTCGAATTGCAATTTAATTATGTGTGTAATTGATTTTATTTATTTATTTATTTATTAATTTAGTTTTGAAAACTGACCATAAGCAGTATTTTAGGTTTTGTGAGGAAGGGATGACAATGGCCCGCGGATTCCTCTTGCGCGTTATTTACATTATTACTGTGCAGTGAAGTGTCTGATGAATTACCGCAAAGTATTACGTCGATTTTCTACCCAGAATGGACCTTAGCGAAAAATACACAGCGAGTTGGGTTGTGGCTAACCGAATTGGTGAGGAACTTCTGAGCGTAACAGGATGCATACTGATTATTATCTTAATTCTAAAGCCTTTTCACTAACAGGATGTTGACGACGAAGTTCGGAGGACTCATATATGGGTTTCCTAGGAAATTTTATACGAATGCATTCAACATTCTGAGTATTGTATAATAGTGGTAGAATTCTCTTCGCCACATTACTACAACACTAAGTGAAAATATCAATGTATGTATGAGTAGGTTCGATCCTACAATCCTAAAAAGGATCAGAAAATAAAATACGCTTTTGTACAGAACGAATTCAAGTCGCTATTTTCAGCGCAAGTAAATGAAAGGGAAAGGCAAGCTGGGGCGGTGCTCCGCTGGTGGGAGATACCTGGTTGGGGAAACCCCGCAAGCCGACGGGTAGATGGACGTCGGATCTCGCCATCCAGCGGGGAAGATCACTGCCACTTTCCGCAATAAAAACATGCGGTACTCCTACGGGACTAATGACCTTTAGCAGTTGACGCACCCGGAATTACTACGCAATCAATCAACCAAAATAAAGGAACTTGTTTTGGGAGTCTGCGCTTCTGTGACGAAAACGTTAAAGATTACCTTTTGGTAATATTATGAACTTGTTGGTTTGTTTCTTTCCTCCTGACACGATTCATCTGCAAACCTCGCCGTAAAGGACCGAAACGGGAAGTGTCTAAACAACGCTAAAGACTGGAAATTTGTTAAAAATCCTGAATGATTAAAAACATTTGGCGAGTGATGTTACCGAAGGTGATCAAGCATTGGCCGATATTTTAAATATTCTAAGAAAACTTTTTTTTTGTTATTTAACTCGCATCAACATCAGGTCATTAACGACCACTATTGGAGTTAACGTTATGGTAACTGTGAAGATGAAACGATATGGTGATATGGAGGGAAAGGACGAACACAAATACAACCATGCCCGAGGCGGGACTCGAATTCGCGATCCTTCAGTCCGAGATCGACCTTCAGTCCGGCTACGACACTACTGCCTTAGCGATCTCAGACACCGGATCAGCAAGAAAACAATTATAAATATTTAAGAAAAAAAAACTTATAAGAGGGCTTTCTGTAGACGACGCAGTAATCTTAACCAGACCTTTGTTTCATGTCGCAGGAATGTAAAGAATGATGCCTCATTGATTATTCAACGGAAGTGTTGGTACAATGTACTTTTCTTGGAAACCAAAAATCATTTGGTTTGAATATAATTCAGTGTTTCAATTCCAAATAAAGAATAAAAACAATAAAACAATGAACACATTGAAACTTTTTTTACTTCATTCCAGTTCTTCTCCACATGACTGATGTTCCCCTTGAATTTCCTCTTGGCATGACTTACTTCCAAAATCATGTATTCAGTATTCTTGTTGTAATTGTAATAATTATTACTTTTATTGTTATGATAATTGTCGTTTTACTGTTTTTGCTGTAATAATTATTAACGTGTATATGAACCATAGATAATCGAAGAATATATGATGACCTTCATACATAATACCGTGACTCTTCCAAATTATGGAAATGTGTTCTAGTAGCTAATCTACGTTCATCAGAAGCAAGATTTGCTCTGATGCGCAAGGTGCGTGAAGGACAACCGAGTGCAATGCCACGTGGGAGCGTCGATATGGTGGAGTGAAACAAGGCGAAGCATTCCTGGAGAGGCTTAGTTGCTCATTAAACCAACCAACGCATCCAGTGGAGGTGTATGGCCAAAGTGTAACTAGCCCATGACGAATTTTGGCAACGGCATTTAGTCGGAGGTGTGACCGTTGAGTGTGATTCAGTGAGCGGCAATTGAGCGTGACATTAAAAATGCCCAAGTGACTCATAACTATTTCAGTTATATAATGTAAACAGTTTTTTTTAGTATTTTCAGTTGTTTGAATTACTCGCCAGTGTCGCAGTGAAATGTGTTATTGATGGTATTTTTCAGGGCGGCTAGCGAATATGAGAAACTTGGAAGCGGGGAGGAAAAGACAACTAAACAGCAGTGGCAGCGTTGACTGTGTTGGCAGTGACAACGCCTTTTATTCAAATATTTGGTCTGACACTATACATCACCAGTAAAAGAACAAACAAAGTAAAATAAATGGCAATTTTAATTACCCGGGAGGAACTGAAAAAGGGGGGAATGTGTTGTGGGGATATGGAATTACATGCAACACGTATCCATCACAGCTACGTGCGTTAACTCATATGAAGGTGAAATGACTGAGTTTCAACGTGATGTGCTTAATCAGGGAGCAAGAAATGCAAATAACGTCACAGAATTAAACTGGCAGGCACACAGTTCGCAATACTAGGAAATTCGGACAGTGAGATTCTACTTGCTGTCAACGTCAAACATTCAGAGGTGCAGAACTTTTGTAATTTAATTACATTAGATACTATTATGATGTCCTTCTTAGCATGAAAGATGTATCCAAGCAAACTGAAACTTTTGTCTGTGAGCATTTTAGCAATAGTATGTACGTACATTTGACATGAGAAATCCGCATTTAAAGTTCTTTTGAACCGTAAATCTGCAGATACGTCAAGATTAACATCTATTAGCGCTGTTCCAAAGATGGTTAAGATTGGTGCAGATGAGGTACAAACAGTTTTGTATCCGAAAATCGGGATGTAAGTATGACTGGATGTGTCACGTATTTCTCATATTAGAAGCTACCGAGCTGAAACTTGGTAAATACGCCAAGAGTAAGAGTGAGTTGTGCTGTTCCAGAGCTCACTAAGATATTTTTTTAATATTTGGAGGTTCTTTGGACGAAACCTCTGTGATATTTAAAAAATGGCTGATTCAACCGATTGCGATTAAACTTTTTGATAACTTGCTTGCACTTGTGCGAAGAATATAGGCATAGTACAATGGGAATGTGTGTATGTCTGTCGCATGTAGACACGTGTTGATGATGATTTTGTGTTTATGCCGACTCAAGCGCCCCTGAACAGAAGCTCTACGCAACCCGCCATACCCTCAAGTATTAAGCGGATCTTCGCTGCATATTTTGCTCCTGCGATTGTGGAATATCGACCGGAATTATTACTCGAACGTTATCTTGGGCAAGTAAATCAAATTTCTCCAAGACAGTGCCATAGCGAATGCATGCCCAAACTTGAGGATGAACGTTTTAACAATAGGTTACTTAGTAACCATGTCCAAACCAGGGCATAGAACAAACCCATACTCGCAAGAGTCTTTCATTTATTACAATTTCTGCACTTGTAAAATCATAAAATCAATAGAATGAACGCTTATATGCATTTGTTCAAAGAGTCTTGTGGTTGTGTCAAGAACTTCATCAAGAAGGCCTTGGTGTACCGCGAACAAGTGAGTTGTGTTTGAGGTTAGTTTTTCGAAGCGAAGAAAAGACGTTGGAATAGAAATAAACTAGACTCACTGAGAGCGCTGCTGTCGCAAAATAATTTGAAGGCCGCCATTGTAGCGGAAACGTACGTATCTCATAGACATCGTTGCGACTGTGATATGAGCAAGTTAGTTGTTTAGAATAAGGATATGTTCTTTTCGATTCGTGTATTATTTAATCTTCCGTTGCTACCCTGTGTCTCCTTGACCCAAGAGAAAAATTGTAATTTTTCGGGGTTTGTTATTAATGTATGCTCTTCAGATTTTCAGTAGCTTCATTGTTTTTTGTACTAATTAGTTCCTTCAGCTTTGCGTTTCCTGGGAACTGATTCCGTGAGATATTTAATTTTCTTGATTTTTTGGGGGGTTCCGTGGAGCCACTGTTGCTTTGTAATAAGTAATAAATACATGATCTTCCTGTTTGGAAGTATAATAGAATTATGTTCATTACCTCTATTTTTCTCTAATGCAGTTATTAATAGTACACAACCTTAAAATAGGAAGATGTAGCAGGATTATTTATTTTTATTTTTCGTTATCTTGTAGCAACAATGGATGCGAAGGATCGTTTAAAAAAGTTCTGAAATTGTATAGTAAAAAGTTAAAAATACGACAATAATAAAAACAATTAAATTATTCATGCATTCATAGTAAATGATTAGAAAATGCAACCATTTAAATTGTATCTTCGAAATAGTGGTCTGGAGAAGACTTGAGAGACCGAGAGTAGCATCGGCGATATGCCTGAAAATGGTAGCAATATAAGGTTAACTGTATGAAAATATATGTGATATAATATGGTAAAGAGTTGTCCGACATATTAAATGCACGAACAGAACAAATTCATTGTTCCAGTACAAATACAGTGTATACGTTCGCATAGTTTGACTCTTTGGAGTAAAATATTACAAGGGAAATATTTCTGTTGTTTCTTAATCAGTAAATAATTGTAAATGTTGAAGACCTGTCGCGTGAAAATTTGCGTATCTGAATTGTTGAAGAAAATGGCAGCTGGCACAGAGAACATGCATGTAAACGTTATCAATATACAGCTAATGTTTTTGGTTTTCATTTCGTATTTTTATTTCTGTTATCCTCACCCAAACAAAGATAATGATGAAAATTGCAATTGAAGTGTCAGCTTTGAAACGCACTCGCGAATCATCTCCAATGGCGGCCATGGCCCCTTTCAATTTAGCCTGTGTCCTGAACAAAGAGCTATAATATACTACATAGAGTGATTGCCCCTATGTTGGTTGGTTGATTAATTCCGGGCGCATCAACAGAGTAGGCAATTAGTCCCGTAAGTGTAGTTCGTGTTTTTCCCTCGAGAGATGGCGGTGATCTTCCCCCGCTGGATGGCGAGATCCGGGGCCGACCTACCGTCGGCTAGCAGGGTTTCTCCCTAACCAGGACTCTCCCATCAGCGGGGCACCGCCCCAGTAGGGACAAGCTCTATGCTCCCGACTGGTCTCCCGGAATATGTGCTAGCGTAGTGAATGTTAGTGTACGCGTGTGTGTAAGACGAGAGCATAGAAGGAAGAGGAAGGAAATATCGGGCGCGGTCCGTGGCCCGTTTGTTAGGGTACTGCTCCAGCATTCGCCTGGCGTTGATCGGAGAAACCACGGAAAACTACCGATCAGAGCAGCCGGCCGCTAGAATTCTCCTCCAGACACACACACACACACTCACACACACAAACACACACACATATGTCTTCGTTTATCTGTATTTAAATTATATGAGTGGTTAGAATAATAATATTCACAATGCCTTCAGTATGTTCGGAATGTAACTGTAAAAATAGAAGTAATTAAACCATAAATATATCATTTTTTAAGTTTGCCGCCTTTTTAGTGACCAGTTTGTTTGTTTCTTATTGCAATAACATTCACTTTCAGGCGTTATGCTAATTACAATAACATTTCAACAGCTTCTATTCTTACAACAACCGATGCAGGTATCAACGTGTTTTTAAAGTTTATCAATTCGCTCTCCTTACATATTGTGACGTCGTTTTTAAAGATTGATGTTTGGTCGCTAAACACAGAGTAAGAGGATTTATATTATGCTCGGCCCGCGCCCTCCCGGCCTTAACCAGCGCCAAACGGAATTCTAGAATACTCTGTTTCCCTGGAGGGCGCTGCTTTGACCGCAAAAAATGTGGCTTCAATTTGCTGTAAATACGGAGGCGCTTATATTCTAACTCGTTGGTCCTGAACTGTTTACGGAATTGTGAGGTCTCGGAAGCGAAGACAGTGAATATTATAAGTTCGAGGATTGAGTGTTTTCAAATCCAAGACTAATGTCGCAACTCAGTGTTCAGCAATGGTTCTACTCAAGTGTACTTAAAAAATATTTCGGTGATTATAATCATATGTAGTGCATTGTGTATTTAAGTAAAGGTGAACAGGATTTCTTTGCCATATTTCTCTATAACATGCATGTACAGATCATGGTAAATATAAAACAATTCCATTACATTTTATAAAACAATTCCATTACATTTTCAGAAACCTTATGTGCAATTCTGTGTTCACAGTGAATAGTAATGGTATTGCTCCAGAATTTGTAAACCCTCATCTTTTCATTAGTCTTAGAGATACGAAACAATGCTTTTAGGGTTCCTATTTTTCACAAAGGGTATATGTAGAATTTTTCTACGGCGATATCCCTCTCCTATCTAATTTTCGGCATGCATCTTTGCTGCTCGAAAGTTTAAATGTCACAACTTTCCAAGCCAATTTTCAAACACACAGATTCTTGTGGCTGGGTTGTTTTCTGCATAACTCCAGTTGGAGGTCTTTAAATTATGTCATGCGCTTTTTAAAAAAAATATCTCCAAAGAATCTCAATCAATTGGTGAGTGATAACTCGAAGAGAAGAAAAAATTTCGGTAAGCCGCGTTTTCCCTCTGGTTTCTTTAGTGATTTTCGACTATTTCTAAATAAGATACAGCCTCTTTGCTGAGGAATAATGTCCGGTTCCTCTAATTCAAAACTAAATGTGGGGAAAATACTTGAGAAACGCTTTTAGGGTAAGAAACGCAAAATATTTCATTGATAGTCGACATCACCTTTCAAATTTGGGCGTGTGATATGCTTTCAGAAAGGTTTTCAATTCTTTTTACCAAAGGATTTCTCGGATGTTGTAATTGGTAGATTTCCGTGGTTTCTCGGATAAATACCAGGCGAATGCGGGAACGGTTTCCTAAAATGTAGCCATGATCCGCGCTCGATCTTTCCTTCCTCATCCTTGTCCTTACACAAACACTCATTCACAAACAAACAATCCAGTGCCTCATATCACCACTCAGCCGAGAGACAGGCAGGAGCTTAGAGCATGTCCCGGCTGAGGCGGTTTTCTGCTGAGAGAAAGGCAAAGGGGGATGTCCGCAAACCTACATGAAGGATCTCTCTTTTCAGCTGGGAAGGAACAAGCACTTCACCTATGGGACTAATGGCCAAAGCAGTTAACGTGCCCGGATACACAAAATAATTAATAACATCCAACGCTACTTACCTAAGTACTGTTCATCGTACCGGGTCGTCGGCCTTTCCGACTATTTTTTGCTCATTTGCAATGTGCCCGAATTCCCCTCGTAAAAGGGATTACCGAAGGTGATGGATGGATAAATGGATAATTAGTGTCAAAAATACTGATCAGCTTTGTTATGATTCAAGCGGACATAAAGGCTACCTGGAATAAGGCAATTGGCTGAGGGAGAAGTGATAGGTCGTGAGAGGTTCGAAGTCCTGCTATGTTGAACGCAATATTTGTTACGGGGTTGTCGCGCTGGTTGTCTACCGTATTTAGCTGCAGGCGTTGAACACGTCATTTAATCACGCAAAATTGCAAATTTGTAAACTTTAAAAAAAAAGAAAGTTTTGCGGCAGTTCGTTTTAATTGTTTTCATCGCCATTCTGCGACAATAATATCCGCCAATGGCACTAGTTTCAAGACAGAAAATTCAAAATCGTTCTGTTTGAGGCTATTCCAATACTTTATCACGTAAGAACTTGAATTGGAAGTGTCTAAAAATTCCTGCCAGCGTGAAGTTGGAAGTTATTGCAAATTTCTGACCGCAGAAAATTGTGGTTTCAGAATGAGAGCCTCGTCCAGGGACAGGGTTTTGTCTTGGAGAGTTGGCCGAAGGAGCCAATGACCAATTTAGCTGCGATGTTATTTCTCTACGTGCGTCATCAAGGGGGCGCTTTTCCTTGTGGGAGAGTCCGTCATGGGGGGGGGGGCAGCCCCACGGTGAGCGCTGAAACAAACACAAAGGTGGGGATTCCATTAGAGACGTTAAATGTCAGAGATGTCGGAAGTAAGAGAAAATTTATATAAAAAATCGTCACTGTGTGTTTTTTAAACGTTGCGATAGTCGTCCTTAGGGAGCGGATATGTATGATTTTGCATATTTTTGTCCGCTGCTTCAGTGCGTAGTTAAGTAAAATTTCTTGACATTTGGTTAAAATATGATGCTATATAAATTAATATGTTTGTGCATGTTTGGCCGAGGTTTCGTGTTGTTCGTATATTTATAGGGGCATATTTTGTTAAAATAGAGACTTAACGTTTCATCATTTCATAGAATCAATTTTTATTGGAGCGTTCATTGATTCGAAAGAGCTTGTCACAGTTTGCGTTTCTTTTTCCATAGATGATAAAATACATGTGCAATTCCTTGATTACATATTTTGTAAACCCAACAGAAAAAATGAAGCAAAACATTCAGTGTACTTCACTAAGGTGAATATTTACTTCAATTATTTCTCTCACGAAGTATGGTAGATTATATTATATTTGCATAAAAATAAATCTTTTGTTTCCAAGCATGCTTCTCCTGAATTTTATTAAGGAAGGTTTGTCGAGAAAATTAAATATTGTAAATTTTAATTGCATATTAAAGGGCATATTTCAAAATTTTTAGACTAAAAATGCATGTTTTTAAAGCATATTTCAATATTTACTTGGCACAAAAATCTTCTCAATAGTCCTATCTTTTTCCCCTCTTGCGAGGATTATTTCCACCAGTTTGAACCAGCAAGGACTGTCTGTTGCGGACTCCTTCCACCCCTCTTACCTAAAGTTTCCTCTACAGCATGTTTGAAGAAGTCTATTTTCGTGCATTTCGTGCATAATGTGCTCTTCCTTTCCATCTACCTGATTCTTCAACTATTGCCAGTATACTGTTTGTTTTCGCTCTTTCCTTGTAAAACCTTTCACATATCTCAAGAACCGATTTTATTATTTCAAGATTACCCGCCGGCCCTCTCTTCTTACGCTCCTTTACTGTTATTCACACTTGCCGTCTACGTTATGCTCGTAATTCATCAATCATTATGTAAAAACGAGGATGTAAATTAATAATCAGGATGAGATTTCCATTTTGAGTTGGACGTTTGTAGTTTCTTGATTGCAGATGTGGAGTTGGTTACTGAATTTGTTACTAGAAAGATTTTGTATCGACTTTTCTCACTTCCAATCTCATACACGTTCTTCTGAGTAAAATATATTAATAATAAAACTCACAAAGAAAATGTCTCGTATGCCTTCTCGTGAACCGAAATAAGTCTGAGTATTTCATTATAGATGGGTGAGAGTAAATTGGAAGTGTGCTGTAGAAGGTCGCCCAGTATTGTGTGTCGTTTCTGGAACGCCGAAAGAACCAACCTGTGTGGGAAGCTTCTGAAAGGAACGGGCCGTGGGAAGAGGGACTTCCCTGCTGGCAAGCGGTGAATGGAAGCGCTGTGAGGGGTGCAGACGAGGCGTAGGGCGGGAGGGTGCGTGCGAGGCGAGGACAGAGAGAGAGAGAGAGAGAGAGAGAGAAGGGGTAGGGTGGAGGGGAGCGTTGGCTGGGCGAGAGGCAGGATGTACAAGGGAAAGAATGTGGACGGCGAGCAGGAGGGTGTGAGGCGAGGCGGGACGGACGAAGGGGAGGGGTTTGGCGGGCGCGGCGCGGGGCGGGTAGGCGCAGACGCAAGACGAGAAGAGAGGGGGAGGAAACTGTGTGTTTGTGTGATGGATGGAGCGGGGGGAAGCGGGCGGCGGGGAGGGCAAGTGGGTCGGATTGCGAGATGTGCAGAAGCAAGATGCAAAGGAGCGGGGAAATATAGTAGGCGGGGCGACCTTTGCATTGGCATTCCGCTCCTCTGTCCCTGCGCATCGATCGACCCCTCTTCCCCCCCGAGGGGGGCGGCGCCCTGCTGCCCCAAAAGCCGCAGCGAGGGTGGCGACGAGGGGAGGCCTCGGGGAAAGGCGGAACGGCCGAGCGAAAGTTCACACCGCCGCCGCTGCCATTTCGCATGAAAGAAAGATTGACGGAGATTTATCGCTGCTCGCTGTTCCGTCAATACGCGCGCGCAGGGCGAGGCCTGAATTCCCGGGCGCTGATTTTTGTTTCCGGGCACGTCGATAGCTTAGGCCATTAGTCCCGTAAGTGTAGTGCATGTTTTCCCTTGGGGGGAAATGACTGTGATCTTCCCTGCTGGATGGCGAGATCCGGCGCCGACCTACCGTCGGCTAGCGGGGTTTCCCCCTAACCAGGATTCTCCCACCAGCGGAGCACCGCCCCAGCCGGGATAAGCTCTAGGCTCCCGACGGGTCTCCCGGAATGTATTTGTTTGGAATATCTCTCATGCAGTTATTATACACATTTAGAGCGATTTGTATACATTATTGCATTTATGAGTGGATGTGCTTCGGAGGACTTGTAATGAAGTTATTCGAAAACTCAAAAGTTTTCTGTGAAAAATAGCTTCAAATTTCGCATTTTCAGTAACTGAAATGACATTTTCTTATAAACTGTTCTAAATTTTTCAGCGAAAATTTCACTATACGACGAGGTCTTACTCTTCCATAATGTTCTACAAGTAATAATTCCGTTCTAACGTTAGGAAACCGAAAAATTGAGAAAACCAAAAAACAGTGTACTAATTGTTAGGCAGCGATGGATGGTAACTGGCAAGAGGATGGGGCAAGATCGGAAACCAAGCCTAGACCAAAGAAATTAGAAGACTAACTAGTACGAGAAAGTCTGTGCTATTCTGTTGCACCACTAGTTTCCTTTATTATTTTTGTCCTATTTTTTTTTCGCGCGTTTGTTCGTTTCATTCTAGCATGGAAGTTAGCAAACACATTGTCTTTGTGAAATTTGAAAGCAGGGATAAACGTGTTTTCATTTTAGTGTATCTGATTTTTAACGAAATCTTTCCGAAGACATCTTCAGATAAATATAAGATGGATGAAGTGTGTTCTTATCGTAGTCTGACCTTCAGGTTAAGATATTCACTATGTCATTATTTAAAGAATAATAAATTGATAAAAATCGCATTTACGCTGATACACAAAAGATGAATTGCATCGTTTTAAAGAGCGACTTTGTTTTATTGGACCCAGATTTTTTGGTACAAGTAATACACGTGCACATCCCCCTTTTCCTCTCTTTTCTTCCTTTTCCTCTCCTTTTGCTCCGCCGTTGTGACTTCGTTTTCAGTGGTAGTTTTCTCTTCTCATTTTACACTGCCTAGATCTGTCGTCTATCTTCTTTTTGACTGCTGTTCGTCTTTTGGTGTAGCCTCCGCGCGTCATTCTTATTTCTTTATTCTCTTGACTTGTTTCGAATGGATTTGTTTTCGGTTCTGTAATGACGTAAGAACTGTGATTTTTAAACACACAGGTTTGAATCATTTTTACCTTATGATTACTATGTCTTTATTATCAGAAACTTAAAAAAATTAGTAATTTCACAGCTGAGCACTCTTTCTCGAAATTGTAACGTTTACGTAAAATCATATTTGGTACTTTCTGTCATACTAACCATTCATCCTTCTCTAGAAAAACTCGTTTTAAAAAGACGCGCAAGTGGTTTAAAAATAATACATATTTTTAATTTTTGTAAATTCAGAAATTACAATGAAAATGAAAATTGTCTCATAGAATTCTGTGAATAGCGTTCCATCCTTCCAAACAGTTTAAATTTAGGAAAAAAATTGTAGCCGTTTTTGAGAATATCTTGCGTACGTATTTGTGGAAAATTACTTGGCGTTCACTCAAAATTAAACGAAAACTACTTCCCTTTTGTTGGATAGTTGTAATGGAGTTAAGCATATATTTATGAGAGACAAAATAATTCCTTAAGCAGTAATGAAAGTGGTGTACCTGCGGACTTTGCAACAATAAATACGAGGTCTGACTTTGGCAAATACACTTCCGGACGAGTTGCCCCGGTCTTTTGTTTACTTTGTTGTAATGTGTTTTGTGTACTGCGCAAAGCTGATTCCGCGAAAGGCTACTTTTCCGTACGCGTATCGCGAGGCAACATGTCCCAAACATTAAGCAATGAACGGAGACACTAGTTTCCATGTAGAAGTGCTAAAAACGGTGATCAATACGTACGCACAAAATGGATTTATACGGCTCAGGTTACATGTCTGAGTATCAGGAAAAGTATGCAGGTGGGTCATAATTGTCTCCTTTCCTATTGAGTCGAATCAATACGTGTCGAAATTGAATAGCGTCATTACAAAAATGCTGCCAGTTTCACATTAAAATTCACGTTATGGATGGAAGGAATGTTAAAATAAACAACAAAAAACACTGCATTACACTGTGGAATACTAGTGTCTTTGGAACGAAATCTCACATTTCCCTCAGAAACCATTAAGTCAACTATTCGCTATTATCTCGTCACGCAATCCTTTGCAGATAAGGCAATCGGGACACGTTGCGTAACTCCTGAAGAGGTGTAATATATTTCAATCTCGGAAACCTTGTGTGTAAGAATTATTGGCTTTTCAAACCCACATGTTCGATGTAAACAACGTAAAAGCTTTTGAACGCTTTCAAAAAGCGTAGAAAATTATATTTTACATAAAATGTTAATACGATTTTGTACATTTTTTTAATGCTTCACAATTGTACATAATAGAGTATACATTATTATAAAAATAAATTATATATTATAATGTGTTTATTAATTTTTTGTAAAAGTTATATATATATATATATATATATATATATATAATAAATATTATTTATAATTATATAAATATAAAATTAGGGGGCGGATTTTTATGTTCTAATACATTGGCCAAAATCAATTAAATGTCCATAAAATGTTTTAGAAATGCCCTAAAAACAAAGAAAAATGACCTAAAAATATTGTATCAAAACCACTTCAGATGAACAATACAAATTGTTGGATATGTTACTGATGTAATCGAGGCTTCTTCCTGTTGTTCAAGTGAACTCAACTTGCAAACTTTTTGTTTGGACTGTTCTTTACAAGGAAATTTCTGCCTTTATTTATTGCGAAATCGGCCGAGGTGACAATGGTGCCAATAGGCGTTGGGAATCTTAGATTACATACTACTCACAGCGGCTGACATTACAATATAGGAGCGTAGAAATCGAATAGGGTACTCAGGAATTCACTGGTAAACACTTGTATCTCATAAATAGTTTGAAGTAAGTAGCATTAAAATTATATTAAAATCGATTAAATAAGCCAAAAATGCATTAAAAATGACGTATAACGGTAAAAACGACAGTGGAAATTGACGGAAAAAATGACAAAAATAGGCTATTTTCCTTTTGCCGTAACATAAAGTTAATTTCAATACTAGACGCCATTGTTCTAAAGTGAAAAGATAAAAATGACAGTTCATTTGCCCCTATTAACTGATTTTATAGAAAAAAGAACAACAAAATTATAATGTATTAAAATTGATGGAATAAACGTTCATCTGCCGTCATTCGCTCCGAAAGTCATTCTCAAGGCTACCTGTAATCCAATTGTAGTCGGATCTTGGTTTTGCGAGTTGCAGTTGAACTATCGAAACCAGTGGACATTTCATTACCACGAGCAAGTTTGTGAATGCCGGATTGTCAATCAATCGTCGATTGGCGGAGACGGATGGAGTGGTGGAGATGGCATAATGGCAATTGGTTCCCCATTTTAAACCGTTTCTCTTAAGATGAATTCTGTGAAGAGAAGTATCTTGATGAAGAACCTGTTTCTGTGTTTGGGGAAGAGTGCAGTCGCAGCGTATTTTCAATATCAGAACATTTGAAAATTCAGAGAAATGAAGTTGAAAGAGCGATTCGCCAATTTAGTATCACAAGTGCTTCGCGACTTGATTATGCCCAGATCCTCCAATTTCCGTGTTATATCAATGAGCTGAAGTTACAAAAAAAGTTCGCAAGTCAATAACGACCTAGGCATTGTTCCGGCGACTGGCGAATTTTTTTTTCTTGATAGTAAGAGTTCGATGTATGCGTTGTAATAAAGGTGATAAAACGTTTAACAGATATTCTTCAGATCATTTTCGTTAGGAAGTGTTTTGAGTTGGCGAGTTTTTAGTTTGTGTCGATCGATAATCGCATTGCATTCTCGGATCATTTAGAACTCGTCAAAGTTTATAGACGAGTCAAAAAGGTTACGTGTTTCAGTGCATTTGGGAACTTGCTGGCTTTTGGTTGTTTAGAAAAACCACGATCAATGTAGTCTCCTTGATGAGACATACATTACGATACCACACTTCCCTTCCGGTTTCCTTTGTGAGATGCGACAGCTTTCACATACGAATATTTTTTGAGATTACTTAACACTTTCCAGCATTTGGACCTTTCTCGTAAGCTCGTTCAAAGAGAGGGATAAAACGTTCTTCAGATGCATCGTGATTGTGGAAATGTACTTGCTTGTAGAGAAGGGAAGCGTAGGTAGAGTACAACACGTTTATTTACAGTTCGATACGAGCCAGTTTTGCTTAATAGTAGCTCGAGCTTGTCAAGGTCAACTTTAAAACACATTCGTAAAGTGCTCGTAAACTCATTTCCTCGTGAATATTCACGAGTATCTTAAGTGTGTGATTTGGAATAATGTCTGTGCCACAGCGCCAAGCGAGTCACTCCTGCTTGCTTCAAAAATACAAGACAAACGATCACATTAGCAATTTATTGTAACGAATGCATAGTATACGATTTGCTAGATAAAACTGTCTTCGCACGAATGTGAAGTATTTGATGACTTTTGGCTTATATTTTGGTAAATTCGGGAACAAATATTTAAAAGAATGAAGAAAATGAGAGCGTGTGTGACTGTTGACATTACAAAGGACGACTCCGTAACATACCGGCCGGCTTGAAATTCTGGGCACGTGTCCTGAAATCCCGGCCGATCCACGTGGAATTTGTGGACAAGCGGAATCGCGACTGATTTTCTCGTGATTCGTCGCACATTCTACCTCCTACTGCTTTGACCTTGTCGTTACCAAACTATCGTACCCATTACTCGCTATCTTTCGTATCAGCGTCATCACATTCACTGTCCGTATATCAACGGGCATACTGTAGTGTGTGGGGGGGGGAGAGGAAGGGGGCTGCCGAATTGATATTCTGTCTGCAGAATACGACCATTCTGTTGTTTCCCGACAATTCTGGGAAACGAATAAGAATTTAAAAGTAGAGGTGGTGTATTTGCACACACTATGTCGTATTATTTTTACGTCTACGTAATTTCAAAATGGAAATTGTAACCTACTGATTCTTTAGCCATCTCGTGAAGCACATTCTTCAGGAAAAAAAAACACGGAATATTGGAATGTGCAATTTTCGAATGTTCAATGATAACCCAATCATATTTAATGATAATCCAACTTATACTGTTTATAAGCGCACATTGCTGTGCTTAAGAGGAAAATTGAGCAAAATATTCCCTTGGGAATCGAATTCTGGCTTTCGGAGTGGTAATCTAATCGTACTCTGAACTAGGCTGTGCCCGTGCTCCGAATTTTCGCGGATCGTGTCAGTGTGTGGTGCGTTCGTGGCTATGCTTAAGAACAGGAACTTGTGAGGAATAGAACAAATGCGTTAGTGCGTACGTCATGGTGTCAATTCTTCAAGAAATAATATAAACGTACGCCTTTCAAGATGTTTTGTTTCGTTTAAATTATGCTTTAACTCAGCTATTTATTCTTCCTATTAAAAAAACAGGAAGTTGTATTGCAGTGAAAACAGAATCACACTCTAAAATATTTTCGAAATCTGGCATTACGCGGAGAAATGTGGAATGTGGACCTCATGAAGTAATCAGTTTGGGACTTTTTGCTCTAGTTTTTGTGCCTGTAAGCAGCTTAGTTACTGTGGTACCTGCGTGGTTACTACTACACACAATTACTTGTAGCAAGAGGATTGCTCCCATGAGTAGGCACCTAAGCTCTCACCTATATCTGCACTCCCCGCCGGCGCTCAAGTACACCGACAAGCCGGCATCTGGATCCCGCCAGAACGCTGTTACCCTTCTCGGGAACTTCCCCAATTCAGCCTAGGTCAGGCCAGCTCAGCCAAGTCTGACAGCTCAGAGCTAATAGCTTTCCATGCTAGTCCCGCAGTCAAATTAAGCGCCACTTACAACGTGCCGGGACAGGCCCCTCCTCTTTGCCCGGAGCATCGGGCCATAGCCACGACGAAGCTAAGTGCCCAACAGGGGGCCGTCCGGACTAAGGCTTGGGTGGCTCGGGGCCCCCAGCCCTTCTCTTCAACCTGGTCGTGCTTCCCGTTGGACTTTTGTATGCGAGTTTGAGATCCGCTGCCGGCTGCACAGAGGGTTTCGGCTAACGCATCCCACGCCCGACCCTGCCCCAAGGCCGGTGGCGAACCATCTGTTCACCGCTTCCACCTTGAAGCTAACGACGTGAGTGCCGCTTAGACTCAGGACATCTTCAACTCCACCCACAGCCTCAGGTTTTGCGACCGTCTGCCTCCCCACGCGGGGAGTGTGGTTGTAAGCAGTATGAACCCCATGTGGTCTACAACACCGTATGTACTTTGCTTAATTAGGGGGGACATGTCCCCGGGGTGGGTACCTATGGCTTTCGCCTATATCCGCACCCCCTGCCGACACACAAGTACGGCGACAGGCTGATATCCGGATACAGCCGAAAGCCAGTTTGCCTTCGCGGCAGCGTCTCCATACAAAGCCTGAGTACGAGCCGCCTTGCCAGCTCAAAGCTCCTAGCTATCCAGGCTAGTGCCGGAGTCAAAACAAAGCGCTACTCAAGTGCGCCGGGAAAGTTCCTTCCTCTTTGCCCGGAGTAGCGGGCCACTGCCACGACGAAGCCGAGCGCTAAACTGGGGGCCACCCGAACTAAGGTCCGGGCGGCTCGGAGCCCCCCCCTTCCGTTTTCTGACTGCCTACACCTTTAGGCTATCGACGTGGGTACCGCCGGAACTTGGGCAACCTGACGGTGGTATCAGTTTTCCCGCCGGACTTCTACATGTTGGATCCAGAGTGCTGTGAAAAGCTTCCTTCACCCGATCCTGCCGAAAGGTGGACGCGCCCTTGGCGCAACCGGGCGGACCTGATTACCAGGAGCTTAGCATCGCCTACTTACTGCCTGCACCGTCAAGCTGACGACGTGACGCCGCGAGTCTTAGGGTCTAGGTGGTCGTCTACGACACTCCTCCAGAAACCTCGACAACCTACGCCATCGTGGTTCCCTCTGCGGTGCGGGTGCTTGTATGCAGTCAGATTGCCGTTGTCTGCGTAATCATCCGACCCTGCGGCCGTGCCGTTGATTACATCTCCGCCCAGCACGTCCATTGGCTCTCGCCTGCCGTTCCGCTCTTCTCGCACCGGGCGCAACCCGCGCGCCGCCCGCCCTCCCACCTCGAGCCTCTTTCCGCCCGACGAACTTCGTGCACATTTCATAAAGATGCCAAGGAAGCTTCCCGCCACAAAGAAGATCCGATTGAGAAAACCATAAAGAAAGAAAATGAAAAGGGCCAAAAAGAATGAAAGAGGAAGAAAAAGTAGTGAAAATACCATCTCGGATATCTTGAGGGTCCCCCCACGATGACAGTTTGGGGACTACCGCAAGGGGTAATCCAGCGCTGTTCACATCCTTTGCGCTGCATTGACACCTGCATCTAGCCCGACGTCCTCCACTTCATTCATGAAATGCCCCTCGTACCCTGGCCCCTCCTTCCTCGCCCCTTGTCACTTCGTTTCTCGCCCCCTAACCCTATACCTCACCTCCCACCTCACTTACCGTCTCAGACCCTCCTCCGCACCTCGTTCCAGTTCTTCACACTCTTTCCCCTCGCTCTTTCCCATTAGGTCATGCAAATTTTCTCATTCCTCTTAGCCCTCTCTTCGCTCTGCTTTCCACTCGCTCCGTACCTGTCTTACCTCACGACTCGAGTTCAACGCTCCACTATGTGCCTCCAAACGTCTAATCTCTACCCCTTGTGCGACTTTCGTGTAACATTGGATTGCTCGTCAGGACATCGTCCACTACTTTAAGGTGGTTTCTGCTTTAAAGCGAGTGGCTTAGTGCTCGTAGGGTGGGGAGACATGAAAATATGTTGGAACTGATTTTCATTTGAGGCTCTTGCGCCCAGTTTCTATTTCCATTCGTATAAACGGGTCGAGTTTACTAGCCACTTGCCGGCGTCAAAAACACGACGCAACAAGTTCAGTGAGCATGTTTTACGCAGCCAGAATATTTTCAGTGTGGGCTGCAAATTTTTGAAGAACATTGTGAATGCTAAGTATAGATGATAGAACAATGTTCAAACCGTGTGTAATCAAATGATTTTTTCGAGTCGAAGAGTGAGATAATTGGGGAAGATATGGAAGATAGGACGTTCCATGAAAGGACACGCGAGTGTTTTTATCAACATTAATATCGAATTATATAGACACAGAGTACCATCGGCGGTAGCCGCGATCATAAAGGCAATGTCTTTACGGTTCAAACCCAAAAGTGATTGGGAGGTCGCGGGTTCGATCCCGAATCCCGGCTCGAACCCTTTCTTGGTGTGTTTAAATCTGTGAGATTGTGTTGAGATGAATGCAACCCTTTGGAGCAACGCTCCTACATCAGGACAGCCGTTCTCCGTGGCGGAAATGTCCTAGAATGTCACAGGAAACCGGTGGAAACTATTGGGGAAAATACTGTTCCACTCGCAGACTCGTCCTGTGCGTTGCTGATCACAGGTTGCTAAGCGTCCTCGCTGAAACTCTTGGCTATCTCCTTGTCCAGTACGGAAGGGCATTTTTCCCAAAAGCTTCCACTGATTTCATGTGAAATTCTAACGCTTTTTTCCATGGAGAACGGATGTCTTGATGTAGGAGTGAAGGGTAGGAAGATTTCCATTCTTCTCGCACGCCTGTAGTCAGACAACTGATTTCACATTGCTGCCTGTGCCAATTGACACTCAAAGAAACATCTGTTGTGGACACACAGTAGTATTGCACTACACTGAACACACGCTGTAGTACACTATAATACTGCATTTTTCTCACGTTACAAATAAAATTATGTGACCCAATAATATTTCCTGCCGAAAAAAAGAGTTGCCATGTCTACTGCCAACCCTCGTGTAACGATGTTTAAAACATCGTTGTTTCTATAAACTAGTTGTGCTAAAACAGCACGTTCTTTCTCGCCCAACTTTTCCCGCAAGAATTTACCGAAAAGTGCCCAAATATTCGAAAAATTGTACGTGACCTTATTTCAAAATCTGTTTTTAAGCAACATATTTCATGAAAGGAAAAATATCTATCTTCATAATTGTAGTTATCGGAAGACGCCGAAAAATTTTGAATTTTTTGCAATTTAAAAAAAATAAAGGTTTTTAACGAAAATGAGATCGGTACCGTTCTCTTACATGTCTTTCACTTTATCCAACAACAAAATTTAATAAAAAACGATGGAGCTTTTTTTAAATTTTGAAGATGTCCTGGGGGCTTCATGTACAGTACCCCCCAAAAAATCAAAATATCCGTTTCAAATTCAAGAGGTCGTGACATCAGCCAGATCGATTGGGAAATATCAATTTTGGAAAAAAATCGGCTGAACAGTTTAGCCGTTAGCGTTGTTCACAGACCGGCAGACAGACGGATGGACAGACAGATGTTTTGCTGTCATCCAGTTTTTCGGCATCAAGAACCCGCAACACATAGATTCGGGGTACACCACGTGTTAGAGGATTTTTTCCTAAATTTATAAACTGGATTTATCCACTTTTTCGTTACCAGGGCCCTGTAATAAGAGTTTGTTTGCCGAAAATTCTCCGTTTTTTCGCGCAGCATTCCACAACTTCTCCTCTACTCCGTAGCGAGAAAGTAAAACACGGACGTCGGCGTGGTATCCCTAGTCCGTGTGGCCGCCTCCGCTGGTAGGTCGGCCGTGCGCTGCGAGCAGCGGCGTCTCCTGTTGTCGTCGTCGTCGTCGGCGGCGGCGGCGGCGGCGCGCTGGCGCAAAAAGCCCTCGTCCGCCAGCGCAGGACGCGCCGCGCCGCGCCGCGCCGCGCCGCGCCGCGTCGCACAGTGGGCCGGCTGGGCCAACGGCGGCCGCTATTCTGGAACGGTTATGGTTATGAGTACGACTCTGATCTTGATGAAATGTCCTCTTTTCATTGGTGCATTCTAGACGTTGCTACCTTGTAAATGAATGTTTTATCACGACGTAAACACGATAGAAATGTGCAGTTGTTGGGTCATTCGTTTGCCATTTTTCAATTTTGAGCTCATTTTTTTACCTTTGCGTCATTTTTGTCATTTCTACCTATTTTATTCTTTTTCGTGTTATTTTGTTAGTGAATAGTTCATGAATTTACAGTGGCACACTAAAACATTTTTTTTATTGTATCATCAGCTCATGACGAAATTCACTACCGAAGTGGACTCTCAAAATTACACGGATCTTCGGTAACTTCCTCGACCTTTCAAAACTGACGAGATTACATTTCCTCCTAAAATAAAGACTTATATTCAATATAATGTTATATAAATAAATTATATTTAGAATTGTAAAATTCAATGAATAAATAAGCATTTTCCTGCAAGTTTTACTTTTAAACAATGAGGTAATTTCCCCCTTATTTTTAAGTCATTTTATAGGTCATTTTCATTTAATTTGTAGATCATCAGAATCCTAGCCCTGCTTATGAGGAAGTACCGAACTCATTTGTCATTACTAGGGGGCGGATTTTGATGACGTAAAACATCGCCAAAAATGAACAATAAAATGCTCTTAAAATAGTTTTAAAATGCCCTAAAATCAACAAAAATGACGTAAGAAATCTTACCAAAACCAGTTCGAATGAACAACTCAAGCTGTTGGATACGTTACTGATGTAATCGAGGATCCTTGCATTCATTCGAGTGAACTCAACTTGCAAACTTGTGGTTTGGACTGATCTTTGCCAGGAAAACAAGTTATTTAGTTATCCCGAAATCGGCCGAACCGCCAATGGCGCTGATATCATAAGACGTACATACTCACAACGGCTGTCAAAGCAATTTATGAGCTAGCAAATAGAATGGGCTACTGAGTAAATTCTGTGAAGTACATTTGTTACATCTCGTAAATATTATTTGAAGCAAGTATCATTAAAAATGACATTAAAATCGATGAAATCAGCAAAAACTTGCATTAAAAATTACGGAAAAGGGCAAAAAATGGCTTATTAGAGGAAATTGACAAAAAATGCAAAATAATAGGTGATTTCCTTTTGTCTAGACATAAAATGAAATTCTATACTAAACGGCATTGTTCTAGAGTGAAAAGAAAAAAAATATTTTCATTTCATTAAAATCCGCCCCCTAGACATTACAATACATATTCAACACCAAATGCATCGTCTGATGCTCCGTCAATGTAACTTAATTGGATCCCTGGCCAGTCGGCCAAATGAGATATGGGAAAACGATAACTGGAGTTGATATTGTGGGCGAGGAAGCGTAGCTGGTCCCGAGGAAGCCAGAGATACGGAGAGATTCTTACGGTGCCTACGCGCGATACGCAGCTTTCTTACAAGTTCAATTCTCAGTATACAACAGACTGGTAAAACTCGCATTTTAACCCTGCAACTGCACACTTACTTTCTGTTACATAAACTGGGGTCTCACGGTCCCCAAAATATTTTTGTTGCAAAAGATTCGGAAAAATTGTGTAAGATTCCCAAGTTTGTTATTGTATTTTACTTTCATTTAAGAATGCATGGAAACAAGACAAATCAGAAAAACTGGAATTTAAAATGTAAAGTTTTTGTTATTCTTAACGTAGATCATTTCTTCACATTTTAACAGGATATTTACAAATACACTTTGAAATCACGTCAAACACTAATGCAGAAGAAACGAAAATGTTATAAATTCCTTGTTACGTAGGATACACATTATAAGAAGAACACTTTCTATTGTATTATTTGTGTTCAGAACGATGAGGAATTACATACAGGGTTCCAATAGATCCTAGTTGTACCTCTGACGAAATAGCATCTATCCCGACGAAATATTGACCCTAACTGAGACTTAAGTACTATGACGGCAAGCTAACGGTATAATTCAAATTTACGTTGAAATTTCGCTGTCATCTGAAATTTCCACTCAGTGTGAATTTCAAATGTTGGGATCCAGTAGACCCCAGTGTGCAGTTCTGGGGTGAAAGATACGAGGACCAAGATGTCTACAAAATCGTGGGCTTTCTCAACTCGCGATAAGATAATTCTTTCCCCCTTAGTATGTCACTGCCATTTCTCGCACGTATCTCTTCTTCGCAGTAACCCGATCCGTATCTGCGTTAGATGCAATTTTTCAGGCAAGGGTATAGACAACACATTTCATTGTAAAAACCCTTTTAGTTTCGAGTGAAAATCGCGGCACCGAGAATTCGCGAACCTCAAGCGGGCCAAAACCTCCTCAGGCATCGTACCTTGAAGTAAATGATTCGAAAAACGCGTTTTCCTCTTAATATTAGAATTTCAAGTTGACTGTGCGTTGTAGGCTAAGAGCTATTAGTTTCGGGACCGATACTAATGTGTTTAAAGGAACGAGTAAGGTCACTAGTGTGAGAATAGTCGAGGCCGCCGGTTTTCCAATCGGTCGTTTCTATGGTTGATCCTGTGAATTCACCGTATGCCGGATGAGTACCCTAAACATAGGCCCAATGACCGCCCATTATCCTGTACTCCTCGCCCTTGACCCCTTTACCAACAGAGCTCTCACACGCAACCCATCGCATACGAACGGAAACCAATAAGGTGGCATAGATACTCCGCAAGCAAACGAAATATGGACTAAAGGGCCAGGACGAAATTATAATTCATATTTCATTTTAGTCAAGTCTTGTGCGTGAGTGGCTAGGGTCCTTCATGGTTTTTTTACCTCTCTCTACAATGCATTCCACGTATATTCCATTTGTGAAGTTCAGGTGTAAATAATGCTCTCAGACTTTTCACATCATCATACTCAAGTGCCAGTTGCACGTATGATAGCCAATTGATAGCACCGTTCACACGAACGGAGGTGCACAAGGCAAGACGTGCAAGTGAATTATCATTGCCATTATAGCTTTCCCTTTTTATTTATTTAACATCAAAAGCAGTTTAAAAACTATGTGATCTACTATGGCCAGAAGTGTGATCTGTGCAGGTTTTCTTGAGTTAAATCACTAAGCTTAGAGAGTTGTTCTTCAAAACCTAAAATTTTCCTCTCCTTCATAAATGAATAATCTTGATTTAATTGAAAGTGTGATGCAATCATTTATACCCGAACATCTAATTTATCTATGCGCTATCTAAGCAGCAATAGAGTTGCGTCCCTGTGAAATTGTTAACCACGAAGTCCTAGGGTGCAAGTCCCGACTGTGGCAGGATTTTTGATAGTTGCAACATAGCCAGGTAGAGTTCAGTCGCTGTCTGGAGCAGAATTGTAGCGGCTGGCTGTTCCGATCGGTAGTTGTCCATGGTTCGTGCGATCAACACCGGGCAAATGCCCGAGCCGTACCCTACCAAACGGGCCACGGACCGCGTGCGATCTTTCCTTCCTCTTCCTTGTCATATTCTTACTCTTTCTTACTCACACACAGACACACACTTGCAAGTACTACACTACCGCCCATGCCGGGAGACCAGTCGGGAGCGTAGAGCTTGTTGGGCTGGGGGGGGGCGCTGGTTGGAGATACCTGGTTGGAGTAAAACCCCGCTAGTTGACGGGCAGGTCAGCGCCGAATTACGCTATCCATCTGAGTAAGATCACCACTACCTCCTGCGATAAAACGTGCTCGTGCTCTGGGTATAATGCTCCTAGCAGTTGACGTGCCCTCAATCTACCAATGTGCTTTCGATGTTTATCGAATGTGCGCTGGTGAGCCGGCCCACTGAGCGCGGCGGCGTGGCGCGGGGGGAGGCGGGGCGGAGAGGGGGCGGGTTGGCCGGCGCTCAAGAGGCAGAGGCGGGGCCGGGGCCGGGGCAGGGATCGAAGGCGGCGCTGCGCCTCTGCTGTGCGCGGCGCCCGCCCGCAACCCTGCACGACGTGCTCGCCTGCGCGGAATACCCTACCCGGTACGCTTTCGTTGCCCCGACGATGGTCGTATTTGTCAGGTTAAGCACCACATTCGGGCTCGAGTAAACCGTACGTCTGTGGGGGCGATTGATGTGTTCATGGCCCAGCGGTTCAGTCGCATGTTCCCCCTGCCAAGCTTAGTTGGAACTGGATCTCGAGTGAATGAGGAATATATCGATTGAAGCTAGAGACAGTGCAAGCTCTTCTATCGCCGATAGACGCTTTGTAATCCATCCGTTTTTAGTGTGTGTCTAATGTTGGGTAAAAACTAGTTTTTTAATTCGCAGTCATTTATGTCGCCTCCCCGAACCGTTCTTTTGCCTGCGGTCAGAGTTGGGCATGTAATAGACTCGACGGAGGATGTAAGGTCCACTACACAAGATCGAGTCAGTCCTGTCGAGCCTGCGCCGCGCCGGTTCTAAAACAGTCGTGATCCTTTGTGAGAAGAATGAAATGGGTAACAGCGGTGATAGTGTAACCTCTGGTTCGTCGCAGGCTCGTCAATCCTGGCTTGATATCCTATTTCTCGTGTGTAGATACCAGTTTAAAAACACACGCCCGGTGGCCTAGTTTCCCGATAGCATCCACGGTGTTTATGGCAAAGAGAGTATTGATGAGAATTGGGGGGCGGCGCAGCCTTGTTTTTTTGTAGCGACTGCGATAAAATAATTCGGAACAACTTTTCGTAGGATGTACTGTCTTTTACAGTGTCAAAACTACTCTTATTTACCCCACTATTTTTAAAGATTTACAATCTACGTATGATCGATTGAATAAATCAACATCACCGTGACCGTGAAATAGTTCTTGTTTTGCTAGAAAGCACCTTTCATCAATTAAACGTTTGAAAACCTCTCGAATCTTTTTCATTTTATGGTTATAGGCATTGTATTGTTAATTTTTAATGTGTTGTTTATGAACTCGTCTAACTTGTCTTCCCTGAAAATATAAGATCGCATTTAAGGTGGCTTTCGGATTTTTCAGGAGCTTTATTCGATTTTGTAAAATCACTTAAATTGCCGGACCCTTGTGAATATTGCCGTAGCCAACAAAAGATACTTCACTCCCACAGAGCATGTTGTGAACCTCATAATTAGGGACCATAAACTGTCTGGCATAAATTTGTTTCTTTCGGTAGCATTAGGTGTCAAATTTAATAACGGAGGGCAATGTTGCTTTTTCAGGACAGTCAAACTGCTCTCTTCAAATTTCAGCGAAACAATTTTTTTTGAGTCGAAGCACTATCTTATTCCGTTTCCCCCCAGTACGTATGATGTAGAATATTAACACAAACAGTAAGCTCTGTAAAACGTACAATAATCAGGACGCAACGCAGTAAAAAAACACCGCACCGTTTCACATAAAATTCAAGTTTATATGGTAGGGCAGCTGCAGTGAGTTTTAATGGCGCATTTCTCCAAGCATGACGGGAAATCACCAACAGCCCGGAGATTCTCCAAAGTAAGCGATGAGTTGAAGTGGTAATCGCCATGGGCAGAGTATGGATTTCTGCGCCGCGTCGGTTGCGTCTAACTCTCAGTTAATGTTACATTTCTTTGCGATTTACTCGTTTTCTGGCTATTTGCCGCTTGTTTATTTACTCTCTCTCTCTCTCTCTCTCTCTCTCTCTCTCTCTCACACACACACACACACACACACACACACACACACGCACGCACGCACATTATTTACTTAACCCATTAAAAAAATATGTATATTTTTTTATTAATTTGCTTGGTCGTCTCCGCATCTATCGATGACCGGACGCCTTACCACTAAATGCGGCGTCCAACTCGCCATCTCAGCATCCCCTGGTGCCCTCAGCAGTGCATGATAGAGTGGCGGCACAGAACCGTCTACTCTTTTGGCACTAGCTGCGACCCCGTCCTTTCTCTGCCCACGCTCTGGTGGCAGGAGGAGGGTGCAGTGGACACAGTCACTGTGTCACTCGGACGCGGCGTTTCCCAACCACAGATCCGCCCACACGCTCGGCAGAGCATAGGCTGCCCTGTCGCGAAAAGATTAAAAAGACAAAAATGTAAATAAAAAACAAAAACGGAGCTGTAAAGGGATCCAAAATACGTTCGGGATTCCTGACAGTTCTACCTGTACCATTTTAAGGGGTTCGGGCAAGAAAACGTGCGTCTGTGGCCACATCCTCGCAGATGAAACGTCAGGATCAAAAAACCGTCGGTATGATTGTCATGAGGAAACGGATTAACCGTATCCTTTATGGCTGGGCGAGTAAACCTCTCTGGCACACTTTTTGTGAAACCTGTGATGGTAAAATTTATTCGGTTAAGCAAGACGGTAAACGGTAACGGGTAAAATCGAACGCATACCTCACTGCATTAGTTGGTCACTGCTGTGCCACTGACCGAGAGGCCCGAGGTTCGAATCCCGACGATGGCTGGATTTTCGGCACTAGCTACACAGCTAGGTCGAATTCAGTCGCTGTCTGGAGAAGAAATTTGCAGACTGCTCTGATCGTAACATTTCAGTGGCTTCTCCGATCAACACCAGGCGAATGCCAGAGCAGTACTCTAACAAACGGGCCACGGACCGCGTGCGATCTTTCCTTCCTCTTTATTGTCCTATCCTCATTCCTTACGTGCACACACACTTACTTGCACTACACTATCACACGTGTCGGAGGACATGTCGGGAGCTTAAAGCTTCACCTGGCTGGTGCGGTGCCCCGCGGGTGGGAGATACCTGGTTGGGGAAAATCCTCAAGCCGACGGGTAGGTCGGCGCTGAATATCACTATCCAGTGGAGAAAGACAACCGCCATCTCTCTCGATAAAAAAAAAAAGTGCACTGCACTTATGACCTTAGCTGTGGGCGCAGTCCAAATCATCAATCAATGTAGGAGACGTGACCTCTGTGGCCTGGTGTCCTAGGCTATTGCCTCCCAATCTCGCAGAGGGGAGTCCACTTTCTAGAGAGACAGACACACGATTTAAAATAAACCTATTTATAATGTTATTAGTAGTGACGGATTTTGATGACCTAAAACATCGCGAAAAATGATAAATAAAATTCTCTTCAAATGTTTTAAAAATACCCTAAAACCAACGAAAAATGACGTAAAAATGTTTACAAAACCAGTTCAAATGAACAACTTAAGCTTTTGGATATGTTACTAAAGTGATCGAGTTCTATTCGTTCAAGTGAGCTCAACTTTCAAACTTTTGGTTTGGACTGTTCTTTACCAGAGTATATCTGCCTTTAGATATCGGCTGAACCGCAAATAGCACTGACAGGTGTCACAGGAACCTTAGATTACATACTCACAAAGGCTGACATTACAACTTGTGAGCGAAGAAATCGACTAGGCTACCAGGAACATATTTTGCATCTCGTAAATATTATTTGAAGCCGTGCCGTTAAAATATTAAAATCGATTAAATTAGCAAAAAACGCATTAAAAATGTTGGAAAAAGACTTATTAGTCGAAATCCACGAAAAATGCGAAACAATTACCTATAAAAATGGGTTTTTCCTTTTTTCATAACATAAAATGAATTTCTGTTCTAAACGGCATTTCCCTCTAGTGAAAAGAAAAAAATTAACATTTCATTAAAATCCGCCTCCTAGTTATTAGTCATATTAAACAAAGGGGATCACGGCAGCGCCGTGGTTAGAAGACGTTCGCTAACCTGTGGGGCCTATGTTCAAACCTCAGCATAGCTGAGGATTTTTATTCTGTTATGTCCTATCAGCCTCCTTTCCGGATAAGTACCAATATTTAGTGGATTTATTAACAGTAAATATTATGTACACATATCCGACTGACAGGTGCCGCGCCATCTTTACCTCCACTTCGGAAGTCCTACTAGAGATACCCCATGTTAACTGTACAGAGGGCTAAGAAAGTTGTTAGTGACTGGAAAGGCAATAAGTTAGGATTCCTAACCAGCGAAGCAAGTGAGCAAATCTCTCGCACACTTCGTGCACGAGACGCGCAGATTCTTTCGGGTAAAACTGCGATATATTGTAATGGGGTAAGGGCCTTATACGATTTCGTCTGTCGACCCGAGTAGCCGAGTTTTCAAAAGTGAGAGCACTCTAGGTACCTCAATTCCACGGATCGTGCGTTCTACTTGGAGGTTTATCCGTGTTATTTTACCTCTCTACCAAACATTTTCTCAGATCCCACCCTTACAGCTAATAAACGTGGTTGTAATCATGGAGACGGTTTAAAAGTTGTTTCGAATATGGACTAAAGTAACCGCTGGCTGTGATTGGAAGAAAATATGCCTCGATGGCTACAATTAGCAGTTCGTTTGTCCTGTAACCTAATGTGCCGAAATAAAATAGAAATCTGTTCTCTGAGACCCTTGTCAACGTCTGCAATCCATGGCAAATGCCCGCGGGCAATCGATTCATGCGGATCGTGTACTTTCATTATAGTTAGTGTTCCAAAAGTTTATTTTTACAAACTTTTGCGAAGATTGGAAACTTAGTGTAGGAGCCTAGATCAATCCAAATGGGAGGGCGGACCGGCCCCTGGTTCTGCCAATCAATCACTCATTCGAGATTCCTCTCGAGGCAGGCCTCCTGGCAAATATAAACAACAAAGAACTGACCTCGCCACGAGTTTGGGGGTCTTGAACCCCGAAATGATCGATTACCTAGCTCTCTCCGCACCATGTGCGTATGTTTGTCACAAAAGATCCGTAAGTGTAGGTCGTGCTTGACGCGATGGGTAGTTGCGTTTCTCTACGCAAACTGTCCAAAACCAATAATTGTGAGGTGCCCTCTGGCCATGACGAAGTCTTTTGCTTGTCGCGAAATGTGAAGAGTGAAAGAGATTTCTGGCGCGCGTCCTCCACGCCCACGCAAAGTCACTGCGTCACCCGGACAGCGTCTCCCAACCGCCGGCCAGCCCCGAGGTCGCTCAGGGATCGCCAAATGATGCCAAGAAACATTGGGTTCAGTTGTGGAACGAAGCCGACCCGTTTTTCTACCATTCACAAATGTTTGATGAGCGCACTCATGCCGATGCTACGGCCAAAGTTTGGTGGGCGCAGGGCGAAGACAAAATTGGAAACCTATAATATGAATGGAAATAATTGTTTCATGGGTAGCATGCTATTATTATTATTATTATTATTATTATTATTATTATTATTATTATTATTATTATTATTATTATTTAAAAGCGCGACCCTCCCTCACACACAGACATTTTAGAAAATTCTCAGAGGTCACTCATTTTCCGAAATGTGCCGAGCCCCTGGGCGAGACACCATCACTTTAGCCACTTTCTTCCTCCACTTCGGCGAGTTGATATTCAAAAATTATATTCGTGAAAAACTCAAATTTTACAAAGTTACATACCTTCAATAATAATAATAATAATAATAATAATAATAATAATAATAATAATAATAATAATAAAAACAATAAAAACAATGAAAACAATGAAAACAATGAAAACAATGAAAACAATAAAAACAATAAAAACAATAAAAACAATGAAAACAAAAACAATAAAAACCATAAAAACAATAAAAACAATAACAATAAAAACAATAACAATAAAAACAATAACAATAAAAACAATAACAATAAAAACAATAACAATAAAAACAATAACAATAAAAACAATAACAATAAAAACAATAACAATAAAAACAATAACAATAAAAACAATAACAATAAAAACAATAACAATAAAAACAATAACAATAAAAACAATAACAATAGCGCATTTTCAGACAATTGAGATAATAATTTTTATCAACGTTTAATGTTTTGACCCATTTATTGAAGTTGACCTTGAAATTTTGTAGTTCATCCTACGATCTGGTATATCAAAAATGAATTTTGACGCTTACCAACTGTCTGTGTCGACTGCCAGTAGTGCTTGCTGTTAGAATCACGAAGCCGTAGTGCACGAGGTTCAGAGTCCTTCAGTGAGGAGACAGAGTCCCACCAGCAGATGCCCCGCTGGTTGCATTGAGGGTCGCGTTTAATCTTCTATACTAATATAAGTGAATTCAACGACATGTAACCGACACCCACCGCAGAAAGTAGCGCATGAATATATACGAAATTTTTACAGGCTCTTCTTCAGGATATTCGCTGTATCCTTGCAAAGTTTGGTGAAGATTAAGACAACCCAAATGCAGAAAATAAATAATTTAAATAATGTTTGTAGATGCACCGCGACCTTTCTTCGCCTCTCGCTTAGAGCACGTGGTTCCTAATATATTACGCCTGAGGCCAGTAGTGTGCAGCAAAACTGGCACCCAATTGATAAGATAGAAAAGATAAAGATAAAAAATGAATCTAAATACAATGTATGGTAAAACAAAATGAAAGACAATTATGGCATTTTATTAAAATTTGAACCAATTACGTTAAAAATAATAATCTTAAACACCGTGTTTTATATAAAATTGATCTTTGCCCTCTTTCACAAGGATTGGTTATGAAGAAAGCCCGGGCAATGCCAGGTGTTTTGCTAGTCGTCGATAAGACGCAACTCCTCAATAGGGACGTGTTGGTTTATCCGATGACCGGCCCTGGGTTTTTTAGTGCAAGGTGCCGCGGATACCGCGACCTTTACCCCTCGTGCCGGAAATGAGGTCCGTTCCTTCAAACGCGCGAAGTGTAATCTCGTAATGTGATCAAAATGGCTGTGGATCATTCGGGTGCGGATTTTTGTCTCGTCCTAGTTTTTGCCTCCTTGTTATTTATTTTTTTAATATTACGAGCGTGATTCGTTTTTGATGAAAATAATTTACTGCTGTCGGATCGGAAATCTATTTATTACTTCCTCGTATAAGTACGTATATACGAAGTTATATACGTATTATAAAGTAAGTTATATACTGCAGCGGAAAATCGATTTCGGGATTTCAACGGAACTACACGTTTTGGGGTCCCCAGATACCGAAAAGTTTTTTCAAAATGTCCGTCCGTCTGTGAACAACACTACCGCTTAAACTATACGTAGGGTTTTTTTCCAAACTGAATAAACCCTGTCGATCTGGCCTCACTCGAAGCTCTGCGAAACTTTCATTAATTTTTGGCGGTACTTTAAATGATGCCCATGGGCAAATGTTCTCAAAAATGGCTTCAAATTTTTCTTTAAATTTCTTACAAGAATAGAGTGAAATGCACCTATAAAGATGGTATAGGTCCGATTTTCACTGTCAACTCTGAATTTTGGAAAATTGCAAAAGCTAGAAGTTTTTCAGCGTCTTCCTACAACTACAAAATTGAAAATAGAGATTTTTCCTTCAAATGAAATTTGCACAGAGACCTGAATAAGTACAGTGCAAACGCGACAAGAGCCTTACTAAGTTTGCTGCCACCTAGTTGTAAAAATGAAAACCTAAATAACAAGATAACTACTTTAACACCACTGTGCAGGTCAACATCTCCCCTTTTTTCGCTCATAGGTTTCTTTAAATCTATTATATATTCAGCAATTGCATTTAAAGCCTGATTCACTCCGTACGAGAATTGCTATAAAATCAAGATTCTTGCTGCTGATTTTCATTTGGACCCGATCAATAAGCTATCAGCATTTAGCGAGAGGAAGGACTGGAGGTGGGGTCTGGGAGTTCACGTAAGCAGGCTCCCTGCAGCCGCATTCTTTTACGATTCCAGAGAAGAGAGAAATCCGAATTCCAGGGAGGAGCAGAAAAGAAGATTCGCTCCGTCAGCAGTAGTTGGCCATTATTCTACCCGCATCTCATTCATGAGACCATTCGTTTAATGCGACCATTTGAGTTGGACTTGTTTGGCTCGTACCGTACCTATTACACTTTTCAAAATTGAGGAATGTACTTGTAAATGTTCATATACAGAGGTGGATAAAATACAGTGTGTTAATTTTATCGTTCGCCGAAGATTCGGGCCGCGTCGCCCGGACAGTTAAGGACTCATTCGCCCAGCGAACCGCAAAGTCAACTCCCCTGATGATACACGGAAACTTGCTGCGCTAATCATACCTTAAAGAAGGTATTGAAAGCGGTGTCCTTCGGCTCTGATGCATTCTTGGTACCACCGGAACATATTCTGAATTATCCTTTAAAGTCTCGAGGAATTGCTGCGATTTTCTTTTCAATACAGCGTCGGAGCTCTTTCTCCGAATGCGGGTTTTCTGCATTCACCTGATCTTTTAAATTTCCCCCAAAGGAAAATGTTACAAGGAGTCAGATCAGGTGATCTAGGAGGCCATAACCCAGACTAATTATTCGATCGTCACTATAAACATTGTTTAAAAAGTTCATGGATCGAACAGCAGTGTGAGCAGTTGCCGAGTCCTGTTGAAAGTAATCATATGTGCCTCAAAGATTTTCTTTAAAATTGTTGTAATCTGGCAGAGATTTCATTCACGTTCTTTCGTCAGAACGAGGTGCTTTCGACACTTTTGTTTGTCAATTAAATTTCCATGGGTGCGAAGTTTCCTTACAAGCTTCAGAATTGTCGAGCGATATGGAATATTCACGCCCGGAAATTTGTTAATAAACCTCTTGCGGCATTTACTGGCAGATTTAAGTCGAACGAAGGTGTCGTAGAGAAATATTCTCTGCTTCAAAGAAAATTTCACGATGCACAGTTGAACGCTTTCGGGGCAAAGGTGTATCGGCCGGTCGCGCCGAACGACGAACGCACCGGAAGAACGGGGCCCTTCTTGCGGTGAATCGAGGACTCAATCGCTGAAGCAAGCGACGCGTCATCTTCGGCGAAAGATAAAATAAACACCCTGTATAAAGGAGGCTTTAATCAAAAGATTAATAATTTAATGTATATTAAATTTAAAAAATACTACTACTTCTGGGTAGTTCCTATTGTTTACGCACTTTTGTCACCTTGTTGGGAGTATAGTTCTCAAAACAAATTGTGGTCTGTGTAGGCATTTGAGCACAAAGTCTTCCACCTCTTTATTTGTGGAAATATTCTCGACACACAGATGGTGGTTGGAAAAGTGTCCAATAGTGCCACTTCTGGACAATAGGGCAAATGCTTCAATGTTATCCTGTGAAGTTTCTTTAATTTTGCTTCGGAAACAGCTGCAGTTTCAGTCCTTGTGTTTGTCCTGAAGGAGGAGGCCACGGCGTATTGAAGCGGCTTTAAAACTTTGTCTGTCGTTTAGAAAATAATCTGTCATCACACCTTTGCCATTCCAGAAGACGGTCATGAGGACTTTATCGGTAGACAAACGAGTCTTTCCTTTTGCTTTTACGGTCGGTACTGAACAGTTTGTGCCAGTTGCAGACTCGTTTTCGAGGGTATCTCACTACCAAATTGCACGTGCTGGTAGGAGTAGAGAAAGGAGTGTATTGCGAGGCCAAGCGGGGGAAGAACGGGCTAGAGGCGTGGAGAAGAGGGTCAAGGCTGGGCGAACCAGCGAACAGCGTGGCTTGGCAACGGGTAGTGCTCGGCATAGCGGGGCGGGGCGGGGCGGGGCGGAACGAAGCTGGAGAGAGCGGGGCAGAAGTCAGTGCTGGAGCTAGGCAATTTTGGTCCCAGCGCAATGCTGAACCGTAGACCCCCCCCCCCTCACACACACACGAAAAAAATTAAAAATGTGAAAGTTGTATATTTTCTTGACAAATGTTATTTTATTTAAAAAATTACAAGTTTAAGGCAGAAAAAGATTTTAGAAATATATTTTAATTTATAGTCTCCAGTAAAAGTATTTAGTGATCAAATAATTCCATTTTCACGGTGTGCTTAAAACGATAAAAACATTTGTTGTGTTTAGTTGGTGTTTAATAAAATAACTTGTTAAATACTTGAAATAATAAACCCGAATTTCAGTAGAACCTATTTTAATGTTGCCGTCATTTGATTCATTTCATGGAGTCCTGCCTTATGAGCAATAACTATAATTAACTATTTAACGTAAAAAATTAATTGAAATATTAGACCGCTGTACTGCGACTAACGACTTTCTCGAGTTCTAATTTCTTTTTCTATTTTTTCCCGTCAGTCCGCTCATCGGGCCTCTGTAATAGATTTGCGGGGCTCGGTCTGCCCATGCCTAGCGCCGGCACCGGGAGGAGGGGTCAGGTCTGGGAGAGCGCGATTGCGGGGAGGGGGCGGGGCGGAGAGGAAGCGTCCGTCGCTGCCTCCTGCTGCAGCGCCCGTCACCGATGCATCCGCCCGCGCCGCTGCTGCTGGCGAAAATAGACGCGCACTGTAAACCGGAAATTCCAGCCTGGAAGCCTTTGTGGGCTGGCGCTGCGGCCTCGGCGCCCAACGCCCCTGCTGCTCTTTCACACTCTCCTTTATGCGACAACAAATGATATTGCGTGGTAAAATAGTCATTTCACACAAGCGAAGTGGTTGCTGATGGATCATTTGGTGATTTGTAATAAAATAAATTTAACTCGCGAATTATAAATGTATGTTGTACACGCTAATGGACAGTTAATTTTTGCATCAGCTTTCGCTGACACATACTTGTCAGGCCTCTCAATATAGAAAGTTGCGAATACTAGGGGTAGGGTCTCGTCACCGTACTACTGCAGAAAGCAGAGACCAAAACTGGCAGACGATATGAAAATTTATTTTTATGGACTTTCCCATGTGGTCTCATATTTTTTTTGTAATTTCATTCTTTTCTATATTGTATTCTTTTGTTTTTCATTGTTCACTTAATTTTATATATTCTATACAGATTGGGGTTTTTGTGTGCATATTCCGAAAGTAATTCATGTAATGTTTATTTTAAGATACTGAGCGAGTTTGTAGTTTTACAGCGTGTGTATAATTAATTTCGGCGCAGAGTTCGATTTTTTAATGATTGTTTTATAGTTTCATCTAAATGTAGTGGAATTAAGGAGATTCTCAGGATAAGAGCATACAATTCGATAATGAGCTCGAAATGAAGTGTGTTGTGGCGAACTTTCAGGGACTCGCGTTCGGTCTAGCTGCGTGGAGCGGTCTGACATGTCCGGAAGCTGTTTCCTGTTGCTACAATGCACATGCAATTCTACGTCGATTTAGTCGTAAAGTCCGGTGACGTATCAGCTGTTTCGGTGTCATCTAATCGCGAGCTTAAATGTCACTACTGTAGTGACGTTTAAGATACCTGTTGGATGATACCATAACCGCTGATTTACGCTAGTGAGCTCTGTTTAAATCGAAGTGTAACTCACCGGGGGTCGTCCTCAGGTCGACAAGGTTAAAGCTACTGCCGATCTCCATGCGGAAAATAATAGAACATTTTCTTGTCTTTAACAGACTCTACCCCTGGGCCAACTTCTGATTGAAGCGGAATAAAAGGGTTAGTAAATGATAAACAGTTCACAATTTTTCACGTCGCTAAAGTCAGTAGTGGCCACAGTTAAGAACATTTTCGTGGTTTTATCCAAAATCCTGGGCTGCTGAGTTCGTTATGTGAGAATTGTTGGGCAATTAAAACACCTTCATGAATAGACCCCTTGCCAAATTTTCAATTTGTTATATTTTTATTAAATTTTGTCCAAACCCCGATTTTGTACTAGTAGTGGACAGGTGAAAATTGCAAAATTTTGGTATTGGCCAGGTCAGACTTGGTAATGAACAATCAATATTTTACCCCACCCCCAAACGTAGACCAAGAAATAGAAACCAAAAATTCCAAAAATGTACCTGTTCGTTTTATATTATAGGCATGCCGATATTAATAAGATTCGATTCTTAGTGTTCAACTTTTATGCACTACTGATGCAGTGGCCCTTCTGGGGACGTTATCCTTTATCTTTTTTGAAGGCACATAAACATAGCATGCCCTCTTACAATGGATAATTGGAAAATTGTTACATTCAATTCTTAAAACTATAATATATTTCTTTTAACAGTATAGTTCTTACAGGTGTTTTTTTAACTCTTTTTGACAATTTGTGATATTGTCTGATTTGGCGAAGTGATTTGGTGAATGACTTTCGAAAATCTCCTGTCTTTTTCTGTTAGAGTTGTGACTGGGTGTGTGACTATTCTTTAATGTTAATTGGAACTCTCTTTCACGAACACTCGCGCGAATCCAATGGAGTGGCCCAGTCGTGAGAGGTCTTCGCCTGTAGGGGACGTCTGGAAGCTTTTTCCAGATTTTCTGTGTTGGCTGAGGACGCACGCATATTGACCACGATCTCTCCCTTTCGAGGTGAATGGTTGATGTGTGGTGTAATGAATTATTGGCCGTTTGCCATGATCATCGCATGGGCAGTGTTGAGTTATTGACATAGGCGTTTAGTGCCCTTTCTTTCTATCCTTTGTTTAGACCGGTAGACGATTTTTTAACGGATTCTAATACGGTTGAGCGTCGCCGAAGACCGCTTGTATCTGGCAAAGGTATTCTTTCACAAGCCAGGTGAGCGCCGGCTGTTAATGACTCAAAGTCAGTTCTGTGCCAGCTTTTGAGAGTTAGAAATATTTTTTACGAGTGATTTACATGGTTCCGATACCGTCACTGTAAAGAATATTGTGAGAATTCATACAAATCGTACCAAAACACTGATGAGAATGTGTATGCCTGTGAATTAAGTCATCAAAACGATGTAAATGGTTAGGCTATAATACCCAATTTGACAGAGCCCGCGTTGTTTACTCTCATCACGGATTTAATTATGCTAGCAATACTCTAAATTTTAATTAAAGAATTATTGTAAGTAAATAATATTTTTAAAGTGTACTTTTCTTACGTTCTAGCTATAAAAAACATATTGATTTCATGCGAACATTCTTCTGGTGGCAGAATGACAAAATTACTAACAAGTAAAACTGCTCCAGCCCAAATTAGCCAGCGCTTGTGAAATGTCTGTGGGAATCATGTCTACGTGTTGCTCATCGATCGTGCCTCCCAATTTGGTTTGGTATCATGTGGGGACTCTAATGCTCACTTGACTGATCAAACCATAGGCTGGCACATTTACCAATGCTCATCATTAAGGGCGGATTTTGATGACCTAAAACATCGCCAAAATGATGAATAAAATGCTCTTAAAATGCTTTAAAAATCCCTAAAACCAAAGAAAAATATAAAAAATCTTATCAAATCAGTTCGGATGAACAACTCAAGCTGTTGGATACGTTACTGATGTAATCGAGGCTTTTTCCATTCGTTCGAGTGAACTCAACTTGCTAACTTCGGGTTTGGACTGTTCTTCACCAGGAATCTCTGTCTGTAGCTATCCCGAAATCGAACCGGCAATGGCGCTGATATACACAACAATAATTACATACAACGGTTGCCAAAACAATTTCTGAGCGAACAAATCGAATATGCTACTGAGTAATTTTGTTAAGAACATTTGTTACTTTTCGTAAATATCATTTGAAGCAAGTACCATTAAAAATGACTTTAAAAATTGCATTAAAATCAATTAAATCAGCAAAAAATGCTTTAAAAATGACGGGAAAAGTAAAAAATGTCTTATCAGTCGAAATTGACAAAAAATGCATAATAATGACCTAGAAAAATGGGTCATTTCCTTTTATCATAATATAAAATGGATTTCTATTCTAAATATCATTGTTCTAAAGTGAAAAGAAAAAATTGCATTTCACTAAAATCCGCCCTTTACTCATCATATTTGAGGAAAGAAGGCTGTCGGAGTCGACGCATCTCTGACATATTTATGGCCCTTTCTCGACTTTTTCAGGGAATCTTCGGTGCTTCGGGTCGCCGTTGCTCATAAATGCGTGGGTGTCTCCTATCGTCAGACGAATGCGCAGGCCGTCACATTTAGAAATGGCCATGTCCTTGAAATTGCTCTTGCTATCTTAAGGAAGGATACCTCTGAGCCAAAATTACTGGCACCTTCAAGTAGATTTCTCGTGCTTCACTTTTTTGTGATTTGTTTGCCTTTGTTCGTTGCGATAAGCTTAAGGAAATCATGTTGAAATCTTTATTATCTTATGAATATCCAGACGTAATCCTCCCTTCCATCAATTGTTCACATTTGTTATCTGAGGATTATAGCAGATGTCTGATTAGTCAATATAATTCTGATTTCTGGCTTTCAAATGTGTATATTCTTAACGAATCTCGAGTATGACGAAATATCGGAAAACTAGAACTTATTTGTCCTTTCAGTTTCAAGTTATTTAGGTTCGAATCAGTGGCTTTATTGAATCAAGATAAGGTGACCTTGGGTAAAAGAGAACTTACGTGAAATTTTGATTTAAAAAAAATTATTTCTACCTGTGATAATACAGAAAAACGTTTGATACTTGAATATAATGCGGAAACCCGGTTGGTAATTACTGCCCTGGCATTGTTTTAATTTAGATTTTCTGAAAGGAGTTAAGTGCCAAAAGGTTATTAAGCAAATAATTTAATTCAATACTTGAAGGATTCTTGAACTTCGAAGTAATGTTATCGCATACGCCAAGGTGTGGCTCCGTGTCACAAAGTAGTGTAAACCGCTTCCATGCCACCACTTGGCTATTTAACGTTTCCTGCGCATTTTGCACATCGTTTTTTTAAGGTCGTTTCGATGGCTGTCCTGAATTGCATCGGCAGAGTATACTGCTGGCGCTAAATTTCCATGATCGCTCATCCTTTACTTGGGTTTCTGTAATCTGGCTGATGACAGCTGATCAGCTGTTACGGTTTCGTCCTATCGGGAGCTTAAACGTCACCACAGTGACGTCACCGTGGTAACGTTTTAGCTCTCGATTGGATGACCCTGTAACAGCTGATGAAGTGTCATCGGCCAGGTTAGAAAAATCCAAGTATTTCGCCCTGTACAACGTATTTCGTTTCTTATTTTGTTGCTTATGCATAAAGATTAGTCCCAACACACACTACAGTTACACTTTGGACCCACTTCTTTTATCGTAATGTGAATCGTACACGCTACAGAGCGTGATAACTCGGGTACAATATTTTATTTCGATATTACAAAACGTAACGTTAGAGTTCGCGTTTACATACAGCCTGTGAAGTTGGTGCTTTGTGTATTTCTTGCTATTCTTTGTGCATAGGTACCTCACCTCTCACTAAATTTTTCTATCCTCTTATCTTCGACTTCATAACTTTAATAATAGTCGTCAAAGAAGTTCTCACTGGGCATGTACTTGCTCAGAATTAGGAGTATGGTGCGCTCAGTTGCAGTTACTCTGCCTTCGGGCCCCAGTATTGCATCCCCTATATATATATATATATATATATATATATATATATATATATATATATATATATTTTTTATACATACGAACACTCGCCGGTTAAGTGGCAATCCCTTTGATATGGTTAAATAAATAAATAAACTCGCTGTGCAAAAACATCGCTAATGGCTTTGCTCCTTGTACAAAATTCCGTAAGAATAATTAATCAAATTCTTATTTATCGATAAATAGCAATTATCTTAATGTTATCGTAGGTAGGCATCCACTGGCAAGAGAGCACGAACTCACACCAGTCTGCCAGAATACATATATTCACTTGAATTTCATATCAGTAACTATTTGGAAAATAATTTTCTATATTGCTGCCTTATGCTCTTTTACAACAAAAGAGTGAGAGTAATTTTAATTCATTCCGGGTGCGTCGACTACAAGTGTTGTGCATATTAGGGAGTGTTTGCATGGCCTAGCGTAAAGCAATCGAGTGCAATCGCGATCTTGTGCGCATACGCTGAAGGAAAACACGCAAATAAAAAATGACGCGAAACTCGAATTGCGCATGCACATAAGATTGTGCGGTCGATTGCTGCAACGCCGTACAAAAACTCCCCATTATATCGTGGGAGATGGTGTTCCTCCTCTGCCAAAACTTGAGCTCCGGCGCCAATCGCCCATCCGGTCTTCAGGATTTTTGCCAGCCGGCATAAGCTTTCTCTCCCTCCGTTTTTGTCTATCTCCTTCTTTCTCTCATACATCTCACTTTCTCTCCCTCTTATTCTCTTCCCTCTCCTGCCCGATATGCATAGTTATAAAACTAAAGAATACGTGTCCAGGGCGCCTTATTTCAGGTTTAAAAAAAAACCGGACCCGCGTGTTCCTCATAATATTAGCAACACATTATTCCCTTACAATTCTATCCTTAAAAACACTGCGTCCCTTCGAAAGTTTTTTGTAGTTTTTCAATTCCGTCGCACCTTTGTATCGTCCAGAGGCGCACCCAGGATTTTTCTAGGTGTGTATGTGTGTGTGAGGGGGGAGGTTATAGGTATAGAGCCCCCCCCCCCCATGAGTAAACCAGTCGATATCATCGGAACATTATTATCGCATTTTTAAGAGTGGTAATACGCTGTTGAAGACTCGGAAAGTTATTAGCGTGATTTGTTCACAACAGCGAGTGCATTGCAATCTTGCTGTCTGCCGGCTGGCGCGCTATGGCCCTAACGGCCTAAGAACTAGTGCGATCGCAGGTCCACGTGCGACACCAGGCTGTCGTCATTTACACCCCATTCCTAATTCACAAATTTGCGTTTTTCTTCACTTGTACCCGAAAGAAGTATTTTTTCTTCTTAGAAACTTGAAAATATTATGGGCTCTTCGACTCACTATCAGCATAATCTAATCTTCTGGATGTTGCAGAAGAGAAATCGTTAAGAAACTGCCGTGCGGAGACGAAGCCCTACGCAGGAAAATGCCATAGAAAACCTTTGATTGTTTAATTGATTAGTGTTTCCGGGAGCGTCAACTGTTAAGGCCATTACTCCCGTAAGGGTAGTGTATGTTTTATCGCGGGAGGTGGCGGTGACCTTCCCCCACTGGACACCGAGATCCCTGATTCGACCTACACGTCGGCTAACGGGGTTTTCCCCAGCCAGATATCTCCCACGAGTGGTGAACCGGCCCAGCTGGGACAAGTTCTAAAACCCCGACCTGTCTCCCGGCATGTGTTAGTGCAGGTTAGTGTAAGTGTGTGTGTGTAAGGGGAGAGGATAGGACAAGGGAGAGGAAGGAAGGATCATGCGCGGTCCGTGGCCCGTTGTGAGGGATCTTCTCCGGCATTCGCCTGGTGTTGATCGGAGAAACGACGGAAACCCACCGACCGTAGTAGCCAGTCTCTAGAATTCTTGTCCAGACAGCGAGCGGCTGAATTTGACCTAGCTATTTAGCTGGTGTCGAAAACCCTGACACCGTGGGGATTCGAACTCTAGGACCCCCCGGTCAGAGGCACTGCAGGGACACCAATTAATGCCGTGAGCCACTCAAGCCGGTAGAAAAAGTTTGTTCACCTGAGGAGAAGTGTGATGTTTTTTCTTTTTTTTTTTCCACCTGAAATATCTCGCCTGTATTACTATACTTGGGTTTTTCTAACGTGGCATCTGTGAGCAGTACCTCCAAGGTAGAATTGGGCCCGACTTTTTGCGTCATTCTGTCCTGCCGCTAGAGTCGCTTGATATGCAGCACTGCTTGATGCGGTCGCGATCATGCGACATCTTGTGGCAGCACCAAGAAAGACGCAAAAAGTCGTGCCAAATTCCACTGTGAAGGTACTACCCACAGATGCCACATTACAAAAAAAAAAGTATAGTCCCATTTGACGTACAGTTGTAAAGTGTGTGGTGGTGGTTGTGCAGGTGCAGTCGCCGCGGCGGGCGTCGGCGCCGCGCGGAGCCGCCGTCGTCGGAGCCTTCGACGGCCGCGGCTGCGCCAGCGTCTGCGCCGGTGGCTGCGGCTGCGGCTGCGCCCGCGGCCGCGCCCGCGCCCGACCGCCGGGTGGAGGCAGCCGCGGGGCCCGCGCCCCTGCCTGCGGCCGGCGGCGCCGTGACGGAGGTGGCGGTGGGCGTGCCGCTGCGCGTGACCGGGCTGCGCGTGGAGTGGGCGGCGCGCGAACCCGTGCTGGGCGCCGACGGCGTGGTGTCGCTGCTGGCCGGCACGGACGTGCGCCTGCGCCTCTTCGGCCAGGGCCTGGCCAACCGCACGCGCTTCACGCTCACCCGGCGCGCGCAGGAGCGCGGCATCTGCGCCTACCCGCTGCCGCACATCCACGAGGTGCGTATCTATGCTTCTTTCCCTTTCTCTCCCATTCTCCCTCTCCCTCTTTCCCCCTCTCCCTCTTTCCCCCTCTCCCTCTTTCCCTCTCTCCCTCTTTCCCTCTCTCCCTCTTTCCCTCTCTCCCCCTTCCCTCCTCGCTTTTCCCTCTCTCTCTCCCTTCCCCCCTCTCCCCCTTTCCCCCTCTCTCTTCCCCCTCTTTCACCCTCTCTCCTCCCCGTCTTTCCTATTCTCTCCGTCTCCCTTCCCCTCCTTCCTATTCTCTCCCTTTCCCTCCCTCTTCCCCTCCCTTTCCCTCCAGCTTCCTCTCCCTCTCTCTTCCTCATCCTCTTTCCTTGTCTACCTCTTCCTCTCTCCTTGTCTCCATCTCTCCCCTTCTCTCCATCTCTCCCCTTCCCTCCATCTCTCCCCTTCCCTCCATCTCTCCCCTTGTCTTCCTCTCCCCTTGTCTTCCTCTCCCCTTGTCTTCCTCTCCCCTTGTCTTCCTCTCCCCTTCTCTGCTCTCCCTTTCTCTGCCTATATCTCTTAACCCTGCTTCTCTTCGCTCTCCTTTTCTCTCTTATCTCTGCCTTTCTGTTTCTCTTCTTTTATTTCTCACTTTATCTCTTATTTCTGTATCTCTACCTTTTTGTTTCTCTGTTCACTCTTTCTCTCTTATCTCTGATTCTCTCCTTGTATCGCTCATTTTCTCTTTCTCTCATTTTCACTCGCCCCTTTTCCTTTTCTCTCTTATCTATTCTTCCCTCCCTTTCTGTTTCTCCCCTTTTCTCTCTCCTTTTCCTCTCTCCCTGCCTGTTTCTCTCCTTTTCTCTCCCTCCTCCTTTCTCACTGCATTTCTCTCTTCCCCTCTCTCTTTCTCTTTCTCTCTCTTTCTCTCTCTCTCTGTCTCTTACACATATTGTCTACAGCGTTGTCAACTTAACTCATCAAAACCGTCAGCAAACTGTTGAAACGGGGTGATCGATTTCTAGAAATCATGCAAATTCAGTGTAAACAAAGTGCAGAATATTGTACAGGAAAAATATTGCGAAGCGTCACAAAGTTTATCGCATAAAACAAATTTGCATTCCACATGACGTATTGATGTCACTCGGGTTATGCGATCTGAGTAATAGAGAAAGACTAGCGTTTCTCTGAAAGTGTTATATGCGATGCCATGCAATGTAGACACCGCAGAGGGGCCATTAGAGATTACCAATATTGATTACGAAATTGACATCATGACATTTTTTAAATTTAATACATTCTTGAGCTGTATCTTCATCACAAACAGCAAAATTGAAGAAACATAAATTTTATAGACTGTAGATTTTCTTGCAGGTTAAGAACTCGGGGATGGGGATGGGAAGCGGAGGTGAGAACATGTTGATGCCCGTAATGTACGGTGCTGGTTTTTTGTATCTGGAAGTGACCTGGACAAATGCATCAGACCACACCAAGCGACAAAGAGAAGAAAGTCGCCTCGCGGGTGGGAGATGACGTTGGCTGGCATTAGGAATGGCGCCGCTCCGAGTCGCACGCACGGGCAGTGTCAGCCGAGGGAAGTGCGCTGCGGTGACCTTTAGCGTACGAACATGAAGAGGCGGCGCCGCTCGCTGGTGAGATCGATGTTAACATTGCTGAGGCGATGGATGCCGCGGAGAACTTAACCAAGTCGCCGCCGTTGTCTGGCTCGAGGGGGAGTGATACATGATCACTCCAGCGGGCTGCCAAAATGTGGCCGCTGCCCACACCGCGGATAGTGAGACGCAGCTGTGTTCTGGGAAAAGTTATTAGGAAAATTGTTGTCGATACGACGATATAAAATTAATGCACTACAAAAGTGCTGTCGTGCCGTGCCTATGATACGCGGTTTTTTACGTCGGATTCTGCTAAATGCACGGAATAACATGACATAAACGTCATTTAGATGAATTCTTTCGATTTTTCAAAACTTACATAAATATAAGTTTCTTCCCTCTCTGTCTCTCCTTCCCTCGCTCTCTATCTCCCTGTCTGTCTCCCCTCTATCTCTCTCTCTTCCTCTTCCTCTCCGTCTCCCCTCTCTCTTCTTCTCCCTCGGTCTCCTCTTTCTCTCTTCCTCTCTCTATCTCCCTCTCTGTCTCCCCTCTCTTCCTCTCTCTCCCCCTCTTCCTCCTATCTCTGTAGTTAATATTTATAATACAGGCGTTTTTATGTATTATTGCATTTGTGAATACAAGTGATTTGAAATGATTTCTTGTGAAGTCCAAAAAGTCAAATTTTGGGGGGGGAAATGAACTCAAAATTGCACATTTTTAGAAGCGTTTAAACAGTGTTTTCTCAAGAACTGTTCCAAATTTTCATTGAAAATGTGCCTACAGGACCATGTTTTCTCCTGTAATTTTGTTAATGTCATATTTCAGTTCTAGTATTAGGGGTCCGAAATATTGGGGAAACGTGAAAAAACAATGCCCTTTAGACGCCGAAAGATAGAGCTGGGAAGAGGATGGGGCAATAACGAAAAGCTAGCGTAGACTAAGGAGGTTAGAAAACTAATTACCGCGAAAAAGTCTGTGCTATTCTGTAGTCCACTAGTTTTCGTAATAAATTGAATACGTTTGCATTATCGCCGCTTTTTATCGCAACGCAAGTCATATTCATTGAAGCGCATTCATTCGGCACCACTAATTATTTCTGCTTACGATAAGCCCACATGCGCGGTCTACCATTACAATGAAACCAATTCTTCGCTTGTTATTTGTCTTTGTTTACCCTCACATTTGAAGTAGTATCGCATAAAGTTTAACGTAAATATATGTTACATAGGAACCTTGATAACTCTAATGACTTATTATGTAGAATTAAGTATACATTCACTTCTCTTTCGCAGACACTACTAAATAATTAGAATCAGCCTAGAATGAGTTGAATAACTCTTGTGGTCCCTCCTTATAGTACAGAAACCTATTTTCCTCGGAAAAAGATGCATCGTATGTTAGTTACGGCACACGGTTACGACTTACGGTTATTTTTGATTACTCAACATTATTGCAAATGTCGCCGTAGTACGTCACACCCAGTTTTAAATATTGACTGAAATTAAATCAATAAAATAAATAAACATTGACTAACACGTTTCCCGCCCTATCCTCTTCTCTGTCCCCGAGAAGCAGTCAATCCACCGTTCACGTTCTGACTGCGGACTAGCAGGGCAACACGCGGCAATGGGAAGACAGCAGGCAGGAGGAGTGACGCAACACGCTAGATTCTTTCTAGTAGAGTTAAAAGGCGATCGCGAACCGCTGTCAGAGGACGGGAGGCTCTGGTGTGCCAAGTTCGATGGCACGAACTCTTTGAATACGAAACAAATGGGCTACAGTTGCACATATTTTCTCTCGCATTATTTGGAACTCTCGATAATTCTGCGAGTTGAGTGAAAATTATGCCTGCGCCATTTTTATAATCGTTCTTTAAACTTTGTAACTGTTCGAGAAAAAAATGAAAGGAAGAGCCGTGTTAAAAATTCACTATATTTTATGAAACGTTAAGCGACGACGACTCATATTTTCCTAAAATTGAACTTGTTCTTATGTAAATATCTGTGACGAATAAGATGTTCGGCCAGATCGATAGGGTTTTGAAGAAAGCCTTGTAAACGATTTAGGCAATAGCGTTGACCACAAATGGACAAATGTACGTTTCGCCACAAGCCAATTTTTCGATATTTTCTTCGTGAGCCACTTTGTGGACCAACAAAACGTAGATTCTTGCTATAGAGAGTGTTAGAGGAAGTTATTTACTTAACGTAGGAAAAATAATAATTCACTTTTTCGATACCAAGGCCTCTCAATACTAATTTTTGTGACGAGAAATCGCCACTTTTCACTTCAGCTTTACAATTATTTCTTATTCTACGTACGTAGAAAATGAGAAAGTACAAATAGTTTACGTGTTTCATTTTCTTTCTCTGTCCTCTCCCCCTTCACATCCCTCCATCCCTCTCCATCCCCACCTCCCCTCCCTTCTGTTTCTCCCTCATTTTTTCCTTGTGGCTCTCCTTTCTATCTCCCCCTCTTTTCCCCCTCCCATTCTCTCCATTTTCCCCTGTCTCACTTCTCTCTCTCCCTCTTGACTTCTTTCCTTCAATCTCTCCCTTCGTCTCGTTCTCTCTCTCCATTCGTCTCGTTCTCTCTCTCTCCATTCGTCTCGTTCTCTCTCTCTCCATTCGTCTCGTTCTCTCTCTCTCCATTCGTCTCGTTCTCTCTCTCTCTCCATTCGTCTCGTTCTCTCTCTCTCCATTCGTCTCGTTCTCTCTCTCTCCATTCGTCTCGTTCTCTCTCTCTCCATTCGTCTCGTTGTCTCTCTCTCACTATCTCTCCATTCGTGTCGTTGTCTCTCTCTCACTCTCTCTCCATTCGTCTCGTTGTCTCTCTCTCACTCTCTCTCCATTCGTCTCGTTGTCTCTCTCTCACTCTCTCTCCATTCGTCTCGTTGTCTCTCTCTCACTCTCTCTCCATTCGTCTCGTTGTCTCTCTCTCTCACTCTCTCTCCATTCGTCTCGTCTCTCTCTCACTCTCTCTCCATTCGTCTCGTCTCTCTCTCACTCTCTCTCCATTCGTCTCGTCTCTCTTTCCCACCATCGGTTTCTCCTTCCCTCTATGTGCCTTTCATGATGTATACGGTTTGCGTGATTAACGCTACCGACGAAGCTTGTTTTATCTTTTATAGTTGGAATAATTAGGACGAATATTGTGGTCTCCCTTCGGTTCCTAAGAATTCTTGAGAAACAAAACTGAACATCGAATCAAAACACTATTTAGGACGGATATAAATAATAAAAAATATAATAATGTAATAATAATAATAATAATAATAATAATAATAATAATAATAATAATAATAATAATAATGAACATAAGTACTTAATAAGATACGTAATGGATTTTACTTCAAGGAAAACTTATTATTATTGTTATCGTGGTCTCCTGTTGTGTAAACATGTAATACTGCGACAAAGAATTTTCCTCACCTTTGAACTTTTGTATTGCCTTCAAGATTTCAAGATGTTCTTATAACGCTTTTAGAGTAGCAAGAGGCGAATACGGAATTTTTAGTCTGATGTTGACACTGACCCATGGTGAATATGATTGCAATGCCGCGCCGGTTGTTTTATTTTTGGATATTTATATTTTGTACAAATATATGCGCTCGTTGTGGCTTGAGTTTTGACAAATGATATTGATTCGTGAATGAAGAAGGATAGGTACATAATGGAAAAACAACAACGGAAAAAGGCTCCTAACCGACAGATATTACTGCCGAGTTGTACAACCGAATGCAGATACTTTTTGGTCAATATTCCTATCCAAGTTTAGAGGTCCTTTTTAACCGGTGTATCTTGTATGCATGTTTTTGGGTTATTGGAAAATCAATATTAATTTAGATAGATAGATAGATAGATAGATAGATAGATTTATTAAAGTTCGCTTTGAGCTAATGCTCGGTGGCAAACATTATTACAACTAGATATACGACTAGAGATGGTTTTTTTTAAATATAGCAAACACAAATAATTAAAAACATTTCTTAACATTGTTCAGTTTTCAAAAGAACCAATTGCTAGGTTCCAAAAGCCAAATTTGGTTTATGGGACATTCATTAGAAATGTTCAGTATTCCTAAAGTAGCCAATCCAACATATTTCTTCCCTGTTCGTAGTAATCGTGAATTGTAACTGCGCCCTAGATCGTTGGTTCCTATCAGAGGACGACTGTTCTGTTTCAGTGAAAGTTAGTTCGTACTGTGCGATTTCGCGGGGTAGGCCGGAAAGTGAAACCGACCACATCTCCGGACCTAGTGGGCGCAACGATATTCTTTTCCGCTGTGCACACAATGTTTGTTCGCGCAAGCATCTTTTGTTTCACTTACGACAATTCAAAAGTGAATACTTGAAAAATACATCAACGATGTTCAAATTTAAAATTCTCTTCCCTTGGAAATGTTTTGGGAGTAACTGGCAAAATTTTATTTTTGTTGTAATTTAAATAATTGTCTGTTTATGACTTGTATGTTTATTAAAAATCAGAGCGTAAGTTGCCTTGGTATTAATAGTTTCTTGAGTGAAAATGATAAGTGAAATAAGAATTAAATAAGTGAAATAAGAAGTGAAAATAAGATATTTCCTGTTATCTAGTGTAGTGTGTAAATTCTTTTTTTATAAGGGAGAATTGGAGAAGTAGCTCTTTCAACGATGTCACTGATACTATGCACATTGTAAGGTTTGAATATAGGAAAAACTGTACATGTTACACACGTACAAAAAACATTAGCGGAGAAAAAGAAATGATAAAATCCCCAGTGGATGAGCCACGGCCACGTACCGCGCTTCCTTTTCCTTACCTCTTAGTTACACACGCACTGGCATGCACTGCACTACACACACGTCGGTAGCTTAGAGCTCGTCCCATCGGGGCCGGTACCCCGTTGGGAGAGATACCTGGAGTGGGAAATCGCCTTCAAGTGAATACGGAGAAAACCAGAACTGTGAAAAATGCTAGAGAATGAAAGCACATCTCTATTCGACTTTTCACATTTACGTTCAAGCTTGCGAATACCGATTTTCAAATGAATGTACAAAAGTCTCTTTGCAATATTTATGTAGGTTCGCCTGCAGAACGATTAATAGAATAATTGCAAAAGTACAAGTAAGCGCAAATCACACTGAGTTTGTGGAGTTTTAAACTCATCAAAAATTCGGGGACAGAATTGTGGACGTGTTAAGCATATGTAGGGGCAAGAATCAAATGTTGATGTAGAAGATTTTGAGAGACAATTTTCGGAACTAATTAAGAATGATCTTATATTAGGATTTGAGAATAATTCTGAAGATCAGCTTACAGATCTATTTATGTGCATTTTTGTGCATATTAGCCAAGGAAGCGTTAAAAACGTAGCGATACTTCTCGCATCACCCATACCTGCAAGTATTTTTTGACAATGATTACAGTTTTGAAATTGCAATATTACCTGTTTGTATCCCGTATGGAGATGACATACAAGGCCATTGGGTGTTGGGATTTTTTGAACAGCAATGTTGCATTATTAGCTGTTACGATTTATTGATAAGTCCAATGCCAGATACTGTTAGAACTTACTTGAACATGCATGGTATTTAGAAATGTTCAACACATGAAAATACTTTTAAAATAGTTTACATCGTCGGCGCCGCCACATTCTGATAGTCAATCAAGTATTGAACAAGAAGTCATCCCTTGTTCCTCTTCAATAGTTCTAACAGGATTTTACTATGCTTACCAATAAAAGAATAGAAAGATTTATCACCGAGATGTTTCGTTTCGAATGATTAATGAATCTTTGTTTAATAAATTATGAGCATAATAGTGGCGAACGTTTCTGGATGAAGATGGTATTATCACGTAATGAATGAAGGGTTGATGACATAAGTAAACCTTTCTGGCTTCGAAGATTTCTAAGAATTCTTTCTAAGAATGTTCTGGCACGCTTCAACATTCCGAAATAAAATTACCCGTGCATTACTTGGCTCGTCAGACCGCGAGGTGGTGATATGTTGTGGCAATTGTCAGTGGTGAAGATATAAACATAACCTCCTGACTTCTATTGAGCTTTCTGTCTAAACTAAAAATATTATCTTCAACTTTAACCGAAAATTTTTACGGTTTTTAACATATTTTACGGCTTGAAATGTGAACAATCAGTGCGACGTAGTTCATGGTGGCCTTTTAGCTAGACGCTTGGTGTCGACAAACAGACCCCGAAATATAGTCCTCTAAAAGTACAGGCATTATTCAAAACTTACAGGACCCAAACGCAAAGATCTGAAGCAGTCATTTCGGAAATGCTCAATTTCGACCCCCTAGGATCGATTTGAACCAATTGCTTTAATCCTGCGTGGCACGTGAGTACTTTCTCTTTATCACGTAAGTACGTAGTACGCGAGAAGGTAAAAATGTGCGAAATATTTCTGTAGGTGTAAATTTGAGAATGCAAATCTCAAATTTGAAATCGTTCAGTAGATAATTTGTCGTTTTAACCTGCCATCATTCGACTGCTTTATTAAATTGCTCGTTTCATTTTACGATATTCTTATTTCTGTAATTGAGGCTAAAAATAATGTGCTACAAAATGGCGCATTCTTTCTTGAACTAGTGAATTTCCCTTTATTTCCCTTCTCGAGGCTTTACGCTTTTGACTTCCTTCCTGTCTCCACAAAGGACAAAACTGGGTCTCAGCGGTAACTACAGTTCATCTGATTAGGTTGAATGGAGGTTGTCAAGCATGCCGGCTAAGCGGAGGGTATTGGGAAAGAAGTTCAAACAATGATCATAAATATGTCGGTCAAGTAGTGTCTTGGGCAAATTAAAAAAGAGAATCTCTAGGAAATCGACTAAGACGAGGTGCTCCAGCAAGTCGATCAAATGGACGATCTGAAAGTAATCAAGCTTTGGGGAGAATTTAATATCGAGATCATGGGGAGCATTTCAAAGCAGAAGAGATCAATTGAAATCATTAGCAGACCGCTAGAAAGTCGATATCATGAGGAGGAATCTAAGGTCAAAAGGAGGAAATTTCAAAATCAAGGGCACGGTCTCGAGAAAGTCTAGACCATGCAAAGGATTTCTATTAAAGTCGATCAAGTGGAGGAATCGTACGGAAGTCGATCGAGTGGAGGAACCGTACGCAAGTCGTTCGAGTGGAGGAACCGTACGCGAGTCGATCGAGTGGAGGAACCGTACGCAAGTCGTTCGAGTGGAGGAACCGTACGCAAGTCGTTCGAGTGGAGGAACCGTACGCAAGTCGATCGAGTGGAGGAACCGTACGCAAGTCGATCGAGTGGAGGAACCGTACGCAAGTCGATCGAGTGGAGGAACCGTACGCAAGTCGATCGAGGGGAGGAACCGTACGCAAGTCGATCGAGTGGAGGAACCGTACGCAAGTCGATCGAGTGGAGGAACCGTACGCAAGTCGATCGAGTGGAGGAACCGTACGCAAGTCGATCGAGTGGAGGAACCGTACGCAAGTCGATCGAGTGGAGGAACCGTACGCAAGTCGTTCGAGTGGAGGAACCGTACGCAAGTCGTTCGAGTGGAGGAACCGTACGCAAGTCGTTCGAGTGGAGGAACCGTACGCAAGTCGATCGAGTGGAGGAACCGTACGCAAGTCGATCGAGTGGAGGAACCGTACGCAAGTCGATCGGAGGTGTACGCAAGTCGAACCGTACGCAAGTCGGAGGAACCGCACAAGTCGATCGAGTGGAGGAACCGTACGCAAGTCGATCGAGTGGAGGAACCGTACGCAAGTCGATCGAGTGGAGGAACCGTACGCAAGTCGTTCGAGTGGAGGAACCGTACGCAAGTCGTTCGAGTGGAGGAACCGTACGCAAGTCGTTCGAGTGGAGGAACCGTACGCAAGTCGATCGAGTGGAGGAACCGTACGCAAGTCGATCGAGTGGAGGAACCGTACGCAAGTCGATCGAGTGGAGGAACCGTACGCAAGTCGATCGAGTGGAGGAACCGTACGCAAGTCGATCGAGTGGAGGAACCGTACGCAAGTCGATCGAGTGGAGGAACCGTACGCAAGTCGATCGAGTGGAGGAACCGTACGCAAGTCGATCGAGTGGAGGAACCGTACGCAAGTCGATCGAGTGGAGGAACCGTACGCAAGTCGTTCGAGTGGAGGAACCGTACGCAAGTCGTTCGAGTGGAGGAACCGTACGCAAGTCGTTCGAGTGGAGGAACCGTACGCAAGTCGATCGAGTGGAGGAACCGTACGCAAGTCGATCGAGTGGAGGAACCGTACGCAAGTCGATCGAGTGGAGGAACCGTACGCAAATCGACCGAGTGGAGGAACCGTACGCACGTCGATCGAGTGGAGGAACCGTACGCAAGTCGATCGAGTGGAGGAACCGTACGCAAGTCGATCGAGTGGAGGAACCGTACGCAAGTCGATCGAGTGGAGGAACCGTACGCAAGTCGATCGAGTGGAGGAACCGTACGCAAGTCGTTCGAGTGGAGGGTCTCGCGGATTGTCCGTCCTCCCCGGAAATGATTTGTCCGCTTACGAATGATGTGATAATTTATCTTTGATAAAGAATTTGTGACATTGGAATTGATACTTCGACAATGGGATAGACGAAATCATTAGATTTTACTTCAAAAATGATCGCTGAAATACTAAGTAGAGTAAAAATGCAAAATGAATCGTTAAAATTAAAACTGTTAATCGTTAGAGCATATTTCATTAGTTGTGGTGCATATTTTACAACTGGTAGGGCATATTTGCATGAATATTTCTCCGTTTGATACATCATTAACTTCCGAGCCTGAGCCATGACCCAAGGGTCACTTTCGCAGTGGACATCCAATTCTTTCATGCACGCCGCATCAAGATAAAAACTTGCTCATGAAAAATTCACTAGTAATACCTAATCTGCTGATAGACTTCTTAATTGGAAATAATTAGGCAGTATTGAAATAGTGAAACCACGTGCTAAAAATAGTGTAACGTTCTTGTTAGACGTTGCTCGTAAGAGTATGCCAGGCCTCTTTGACAGTCTTGTCACGATCTCTCCCAGTCGCTAATAAAAAGCCATTTTTAGCACGTGTACCATACACCACTATTGGACAATGTATTTCGGAGTGTAATGCTATGCAACGTCGATTTTGTGTCTTACTACTTTGCAATTAGAATTCTCCCGTATTTAATTAAATATATGCCCTATGGGTGCTTCCTTAACATTCTATTCATTAAATTTAATCGATAAATATTCATGAAATGTTTTATGCGTATCAAAATCTCTAATGTTAGATCTAATCTATAATTGAGATACGAGGCAGGTTAGTGGGAAGTACTGCTATTAATTTATGTTCCCTTCGCCGTTAATTCTGATAATGATTTATTATGCAGAATTTTCCATACTAATGGATCATGATTTGATCGCTAGTTAAAGGAAAAACACAAAAAAGTTGATTTTTTAAAAGTGAAACGGAACCGTCTTAAGGTTTATTTTATTATTCATTAAAAGTCCGAAAGCCCTACCCCGCGAGCTCCTGTATGTATGCGAGATTCTTAGAACTGTATGATTACCTCGCCTAGGAGTAACGTAATGTCATTAACGCCAAATTTAATTCAAGTCAAATGTTGTGGGAAGAAATTTTCATGAAGTGCTCTTTTTTTTAGGTGAGCTGATGTTTGTTCACCCTTTGAACAAGTGTCTGCCAGGGCGGCGGGAATGGTATGTTAACTGCAAATATTCCTTAATTAAGTGAAGTTGATAAGTTCTTAGTCATTTGACGAAACAGAAATAAGGTTTTATGCTCAAAATGCAACAACCTCTTTTCTACTTTCTTCTGAGAAAAACAAATTGTAAATAAAGAGGAGCAACACAATGTAATAAATAGGCCCGGGATAATTATGTTATAACTTATTTTCCTAACGTAACTCTATTAAGTCGAATCAAAGTTATATTCACGATTCATATCGGTTAATGCAAGAAACGTTGACTTTTTAGTACATAGTTTTACATATTTTACCCGAAAGTACATATATTTACATATTTTACCTAAAAACATATTTTTACATATTACTGAATTTTTCCATTTTTCTACAATTTCTTAAATTTAATTCTTCAATTTTTTGTATGATTTTGTTACATAATCCCTCAGACAATTCAGCATTGTCAAACATTTTTTAGCCTCCTCTTTAAAATGCCGTTATTGCGTCGCGTTGAAATGAGTCTTTTCATTATATCGACGGTATTGCAGGGGTAAAGAGTAAGGCGTCGACGTAATCCATAGCTTCTGGTGTGTTGGTTTTCAGCACGAGTATCGCAGAGAACAGGACGCAAGATTTGTTTGTGAAAATGATATGTATAGCAGGCGATATAGCGCACCCACTACGCATCTTTCAGGGGACTCCCTGGACCTTGATACCCTTCACCAGAAACTACACGCACCAGCACAGGAGGCGCCGTTGACATATTTCTTTCCCCGTTTGTCACACGCGAGCCTCCGCCGTTGTTTGTAAATTATCTCTTCGGGTCCAAATTCTGAAGTAAAATCACGACGCGGTACTGAAGCTTCTGGATTAAAACTTACGGGGCAGTGGTAACGCTGAGTGAGAATTTAGCACAGGCAAGTACGTGTTTTTAGAGCAGTCTAGCAATATCGCTATCGTAAAAATATTTTAAGTGGAATTTAAACGATCTAAGAGTCAATTGGTTAAATTTGAATCAGCATTGTTTTTATTCCCTAATCCCTAAGAAATATTGCACAGTGACATTGTGGATTCAGTTTATATTTTTAGTACAACTTATTTTACATTTTACTTAAAAATGCCGAAGGACTAAATATCTCTGATATGAGTGTATGACTGAAGTACTTAACAGAGTTTGACTTTTCTACCCAAGAAAAACTCTTCTTTGCCGGTTACATGAAACAAATCTGCCATGTGCTCAGTGATTTCAACACACATTCACGTCGTGTCATCAAACACGAATTTCGAAAATACATATCCAAACCCAAAGACAGGTCTTATTGATTGATTCGCATGATCACCAAAGTATTGAGCGTCAGAAATATAACTTTTGAATTCATCTGTGTTTTTTTATGGTTTGTGCCCACATTCCCATTTGGAAATTAAGCAATCCAATGCTACGTGAATTTCTGTAAATATATCCACATGAAACAATTCTACACAGATCTACAGTAAGAAAGACTGAATGGAAACAATGAATTCCATTCATTGTTTGGAAACAATGGATTCCATTTGTGGGAAATTGGCGATGATCCCATCTGGATATCAACTAACAAAACAACTGATGTGCAAGGATATCGTATTCGGAATGTTGGAATAGGTTTAATAAATAATTAAAAGTGGAAGTCTATTTTCATAACTTGTGAAGTGTTACCCAAATGCAACCATGTTACTCATACCTTACATGTGCCGTAGGCCTGCCGTAGCCCTGTAGGTATTGTATCCAAAATTACTACTCCTAACCTGACTTGTACATACGTTGTATTGCAGAACTAATTAGATTAGAAGTTGACTCATTGATTTCCAATAAAAGAGAATTAACAAGATGGGGATTGATTCTATGAGCTACAATGTTTAAAATTTTTATTTTATTCATACAAGTTACATATCAATTTGATTCTTATACTGCAGCGTCCATGAGCATATCACAGCAATTGCTTTATGCTGAAAAGCCGAAAAATTATATTGCCCCATTTTCAGTAGACACAATAATTGAATCTTTGGAGACGTCTTCCCTGCAACTTTCCGCCTGCCCTGAAATTGCAGAATCAGCCGTCGCTTCGTTAAAAAACTGTTCATTTATTATTCGAGTATCGAATGGAACCTAGTGAAGAAAAGAAGTCTTTAGTTGTGGAGAACACTCCGCATTCGAAACCATTTGCAATTTGCGCTGTTAGGTGTTAGGGCAGTGCTATGAGGGACAATTTCGTCATATTAGATATTGACAACACCCAAGATGATACTATGTGCTCTTTAAAAACGCACAAGTGACTTCGTGCGATGTAGAAAGCTCTTTTAGTCGGTGTAAGGCTCTCTTACAAGATAATAGGAAAAGTTTCATTGCTGAAAATTTGAAACAAATATTTGTTTTTTGTTACGGAGATCGTTTTGAATAATAGAATTTTGACGAGTATAATGTTTAATTTTGATCTATGTTAATGAAATAGAGCTCTACACACTCAGATAAAAGTATTTTAATAAAAAGGAATTCATAAAATGATAATTAATGTTCCGGGCCCTAGTAATAAATCATCTTTCTACATGTTTCTTTTTTTCTGCGACTGGCGTGGCTTGATGACTGCTCGGTAGATTACCTTGCCCTCTCTAATGGTGTCAGTTGTGACTTATGGTTGACCTGGGTTGGGTGTTTGCAAATGAGAGTTTAAAATTGTTTTTGTTATGTTCGTGAAATAAACATTTATCAGCATTTGGCCTGTGTAATTCTAAAATACTTAGTATTCTTGTACCAAGTATTGTTCCTCAGATTCTGGGTCAATGACCCCTATTGCGATCAGACTTTTCGACCAGTTTCCAATCCTTGTTTTGCTTCTGGACATCAATGTAATTTCACTCTCTGTCCACATTTTCTAGAGTTCAGTGGGTAGAGTTACTCAAATTATCGGTTTCCATGTTCCACGTTCCCATGTTCCTTCGTGGGCTTCGGACTACACGCGAGTGTGCTTGCCCATCCTGCTCGCGTTATCTTTCTTAGTGCTGACCAATGAACTGATCTCTCGCCCCGAGTTACCGAATGACTCCGAGTACGCAGTGTTACACTCGAACTGGGCTGTAAGGTCATCGGAGGGGCACTTTCTTCAAAAGGCAGATGATGTTCCGAATCGAGCTTTTAGAATCTTGAATGTATTTGCCAGGAGGGAAGGGTAGAGACTCGGAATCTTGAATAATTGCACCGTTTCGATTAATGCGTCTTAGTAAACTTGAGAGTTTTAATAGCAGAATTCGTGCGTTGAGCACTTTCCTGGAATGTGATTCTGTAGTATAGGCGACTTTGTAGGGTAGCAAATGGGGATATGATCGGATGTATGATGACGTTCGGCCGTGAACGTAGCAAAGACTACGCATGCTAAATGAAAGATGCTCGTTGATTGCTCATCCAGCACCAAAGGGTGGCCCTAGATTTAGATCTGATGGCAGATAGGTCGGGTTGCCTCCAACATCGGAACACATGAGGATCTTCAATAATGACTCATTTTATTGCCAAGGTTTCGTCCAGACATGTTGGATCTCTTCAGAACTGTGTAAAATATATTTGCGTAGTATGATTTGTTAAAATTTTTCGTATGAATGTTTCTTTATTTCTAAATTAAGGTATTTATCACCATTTTTATGTTGTACGTAAAATTCTTAACAAACCATATAAGTACTTTTATATGGCTGTTAACTGGTCCAACATGACTGGACAACACTTTAGTATAAAATGCGTAACTAGTGAAGATTATAGATTAGTTCTTGATCCACCAGGCCCACCGCCTATTCCCATTTAATATGACTCCCACAGTTGATTGGAGGAGAAACGCCGTGAGTCCAGAAACATTGTGCGGGCCAACGCTCGCCTTCTCCTCGCCCCTTTCGACCCCATTGACCGGTCTCCCCGGGCCACGCCCATCCAGCAGCTGGTGTTTGCCCGTCGCCGCGCCCAAGGAACCCGAACTGCGCGTCCGCCTCGCGTGCCGGCCGGCCAACGGCGATGACGAAGTGGCCGGTCGGGGGCGTCTCGCCGCGCTGCTTCTGACGTCACGGCCGCTCGCTCGCCCCGCCCCCGCCCCGCCCCGCCCCCCGCGCTCGGCCGCTACGTTGCTGGCAGCCTCCCGCGCCTGGAAATAGCCGCGCGCCGCGCCGTCACGTCGACGCCATCGCAGCGCCCCAACGCCCGCCAGCGCTCCTGGACGAGGGAGGGACGAAAACGGCTTTGGTGGCATAACGATTCGCGTATCGGACCCTATACCACTCGATGAGATGGTTCTAACGCGATCGAAACCGTGCATTAAAAAAAAATCGAAAGCGAAAACAAGAAAGCGAAACAATCCTTCGGAGGGGAAGTAAAGTCGGCTGTCCCAAGTAGATTTACTGCGTGTAAATGATTCTCAAGCCTCTGAGGTAAATTTAAATCGCCTGTTTCGTCGCCGTTCAGTATGTTTAGTATTTGTCTGTGCGACATTTACGTAGTGGTCAAAATTGTAACTCGTTTCGTTCCTTAGGAGTCGGGAAATTAAATAGTGAACGTTCAAGTGGTAGTTCTGGGTTCGGCCGCCGGTGTCGCGAAGCGCCACCGTCGTGAATTTTTGTTTGTTTACTTGCTGGCTACGGAGTAGAGTGAAAGTTATGTAATGCTGCGCGGAAAAAACAGCGAATTTTTGGTAGAAAAAGCTTTTATTACAGGGCCCTGGTAACGATAAAGTGGATAAATCCAGTTGCCAAATTTAGAAAACAAAATCGTCTAACACGTGCTGTATCCAGAATCCATGTTTTGTGGGTCCTTGAAAAATATCGAATGACGGCAAAACGTCTGTCTGTGAACAAAGCTAGCGGCTAAATCGGTCAGCCGATTTTTTCCAAAAGTAATATTCCTCAATCGATCTGGATGATGTCGCGGCCCCTTGAATTTGAAACCGATATTTTAATTTTTGGGTGTACTATTTTCCAATTTTTCAAAAAGTAGCTCCATTATTTTTTATTAAATTTTATTGGATAGTGTAAACAACGATAAAGAGAACGGTGCAGGTCTTGTGTTCGTTAAAAACTCTAATTTTTCAAATATTGGATAAGTTCAAAATTTTTTTCGGCGTCTTCCCACAACCAAAATATTAAAGGCAGAGATTTTTTTCCCTCAATGAAATCTGTTCCGTAAAGATAGATTTTGAAATAAGGTCATGTATAATTTTTCGAAATTTTCAGTTCTTTTCGCGTAATTTTGCCGGACAATACGGAGGAGTTGTAAAAATATGTGCTGTTTTAGCACCACTAGTTTCTGAAACGGATTGTTGATAATGCTGGAAACGTTCATTGAGCGTGCATTCAGTCGGAAAGAACATTTTGCAAAGAATTCCTTATCCTACAAAAATATTATTTTACATTACATGTTTCTTCACTATTATCTATAAAATTTCACTTCAATACGCATGGAAGCCAAGCGTACACTTCTTTCTGTCTTTACTTCTTTATTCTCTTACCGGGAGCGGTAGCTCAGTGCATCAACTGATGCCACTGCAGTTCCTCTGACCGGGAGGTCCTAGGTTCGAGTCCTGACGGCGGCAGGTTTTTCGACACTAGCTATTCAGATAGATCGAATTCAGTCGCTGTCTGGAGGAGAATTCTAGCGGCCGGCTGCTCTGATCGGTAGTTTTCCGTGGTTTCTCCGATCAACACCAGGCGAATGCCGGAGCAGTGCCATAACAAACGGGCCACGGACCGCGCGCGATCTGTCCTTCCCTTTCCTTGTCCTATCCTCTCCCCTTACACATTCACATACACTAACATGCACTACACTACCACATATTCCGGGAGACCGGTCGGAAGTTTAGAGCTTGTCCCGGCTGGGGCGGTGCCCCACTGGTGGGAGAGTCCTGGTTAGGGAGACTTTCCTTTTATTTTAATTCAAGTTTAAAAATCACTTAATTTAACGTCAGCGGTGGTCAGCAGTCACATTAAGGTCACTAGTGGACCATGCGGTCACATGAAAGAATTTTGTTTTCTTTGTCGTCTCACTTTTATCACGCTATGCATGACCTGAAAGAACAGCATTTATTAGAGGCTGCATAAAAAAAATTTTTGTCCTAAATGTCAGTGTTTTCGTGAGAAGGAATTTGTCATGACCTTAAGATACGTCGTTTACACAGATTTATTCATTGTGTTTGAAAAGCCTAACAACGGGTGACGGACGTCGACGACTGATAAAGGTCAAATAAGACTGTGGGCTCATAAACAGAAACTCGGAAGAAAGAGGCGTTACTCCTTATCTCGTATCACCAGTCTACAACATTGTTCCAGATAGTAGTTTCTCAAAATCTCGACGTCGAATTTCCGTATGTGGATTTTCAATTTATCTTTAATTCGTTCAGGATTTAAGTTGCTTCTCTGTCTGGAAAGTTGAGCTTCTGAGAAAAATCAGAATCCTGATCAAGAAATACACATGTAAGAGATGGAAAAACAATTGTGTGATATGAGTTTTGGCTTGATATGAAATTCGAGTATATTGTGATCTTATTTCCTCAGTGAGATTTCGAGGGTTTTGAAACAAGTGAAGACACTAAACTACAAAACGCATGTGTAGTTTAGAATAACGCGTTTTGCTGTCTGTAAATATACAGGATTGTATGCTTTATGCCCACTAACTGGTTTGTATCTAGATACCGAACAAAATATCCCGTGGCAGTTTTCTCAAGTATGCACAGTTATTCTTGATAGGTATGTAAAGAACTGTTGTACTGTATACCATTTTATTGCAGTACTCGTGAAGATTGATTTTGTTAAAATATTTAAATCGTAGCAATGGTATACGGTAGTATTTTATTTATTGTTCTTGTACAGTGTGCGTGCTACTTTCAAGAAAACCAGTTTATGTGGTTTTGGATAGCCACTATTTTTTTGTGTAAAATGCAAAACTACTTACGGAGTCCACGTGACAAATTTTTAAAATAAATTAATATTTCATCGTAGAGGATTCAGTTCTGAACTAATTGAATCTCTCACGAAATGCGTCTAAAAATTCTAACTTTTTTGTTATTGTCTGCATGCAAAAGTATGTCATAAACACACTTCTTGCCTGGTAAACAAGATAACTGTTTGTATAACGAACCCGACTAAATGGAAGAGGCATATCTAAGACCACTAATGTTTAGTGCACACTCCTGGTTATGCTTTCATAAGCTTCATTATAGGACATGCATTTAAGAGCTTGATTTTTAATAAAATGTAATGTAAAATAATAGTTATTTACGAAATAAGTCATCTTATTACTATTGAAAGTAGGAGAACTCGGACGGCCTCGTTTGTTGTCTGACGAGACGATATTGTCAGTTTTATCCCCTTTGTAAAAATTTGAATGAACTATAATAATTATTTTCGTTTAAATTTGATTATCCTTCTTGCGAAAGGTGACAGACTGATGCTGATAGTGGTTATCAGGAGACCATGGATTATTAGAATAGTTGTGTTCTAATCATACTTAATATGAAACTGATTAAGAGTTATTAATAGTGGGCCATGCATTAAGAAACTGATTTACTTAACGCTTCAGTCTAGATTATTATTGTCGATAAAATAATTAGTCGTTCTTGTATAGATTATCAAGTTTACTCCCGGTAATCTAAGTATTGTTTCCGCTTTTGTTTCATTGCATTTGATTAAGTAATTAAATTGCTGAACCTGAAATAACTATCCAACAAACAAACAAGATACGTAAACACATACCCTCCTTGCGTATGTTGTCGTGTAAATATGCGTAACTTCTTACGGTTCATTCCTACAGCACCCTCCAGTACTAACATACATCTCTGTGATTGCAAATAAAAACATACATCGTCCACAAATTATATTTAGGGTCCGGATTGTTGGGTGAACAACTGCATAAAGTAAAGAAACGATAACAGAATAACAACTAAAAAAAGAACAGTTACCGAACCAATCTCGTTCTGTGAAAGTAAATTTATTCAGTACATAGAAATTATGATGGTATACAATTTTTATATATTGCCAACTAGTTTGATACTGAAACAGAAGTCTACGAGATTTGGGCTCATAATACTTATAAAATAATTAGTAAAATTCTTACGGAAGATTCGTTGTTTTAATGGGGAGGCGATTGCGGATTGGGAAAATAGAACGTGCGATTTCGAAAGGGGTTCGTCAGCACCAGTAGGACCAGTGTAAAGGCCAACGCCTTACGGCCCCGGCGTGCCATTGATTGGTCGCGTGCGCCTCACGTGCGGTTGCCGTGTATCCCGGCAATATGCCAGGAATTTACCTGAGTGGTTAACATTGGTGCGTTTGTGGTTCCGGTGGGAAACGAATAGGTAGGCTGTTCTGCTCTGATCTGTGGTTTCGTGGCATCCTTGCTTACTTCCAAGCCAATGCCGGAGCAGCACACTACGCAACCGGCCACGGACTGTGCACGATTTTTCCTTCTTATTCTCTATATTCATCAGAATTATATTATATATTGTCCCTCTATCCGGATTGGGAGGCAGTTGTGAAATCTTAATATACCCACCCATCACCGACACACATCGCAGAGGCAGTCAGGCCATGTGATGGAAAAAGGACGCTAGGAAAAAGAGTAAAGAATTTCAAAAGAGGGTCATTGGAACAGCATATGGTATAGAGTGAAATAAAGAAAGAGTGCGTATGTATTATGGGGAACTTTTAAGGAACGGTTTTGTGTATGACTCCCCCATTGCGCTCCAATCCATCGTATCATTTCATATCTATAAATCTGTATGTGCGTGTGTTAACAGAGTCCACTGGTGTTCGTAACTACGTGACTATTGTATCATTCCATTGTACTCGTTCGGACAAACACCAGAGCCCTGGCCACAATCACTCTGGCAAAGCTGCCACGAAATCCATCGGCTTTTGCATACGTGTCAAGCGTGTATCCTGGTGTTGTGTGCTTGTAACTCTGTTTCCGAGCAGCAGCCCACTACAGGGCAGAGAGTCACGTGTCTTCAGTCGGCCAAAAGCGCCCCCTCGCGCGAGGAAATGTGACCAAGGGGTGGGCCGGGGAAGCAAAGAAAGAGCAGATCGACGGCTGGCGAGGTGGGATTACGTGATACTGGTATACCCAGGCGTTATCAATGTATGTATGTATTTATTTGGCGTTTTAGGTCGGTAGTCCGTCTTCGCCCGCCAGCTATTGGTGTCCCCCTTGCCTGGGCCTAGTTAAATTCCCGTGCTAGGGGGTAAGAGCGACATGAGGCGAACATGACGTATTCTCTTCACCGTAACTAGCGACATCCGCCTGCATGAGCTTTTGTTCGTCACACAGCTACAGAAACTGGGACGATTGGAAAGGGACGCTACAACTCTGTTTTTGCCTCGACCGGGAATCGAACCCGGGGACTACAGCATAGGAAGCTAGTACGCTGCCCATAAGCCATCCCAGAGGACGTTATTAATAGTTATTTATGTATCAAGGGTGTTAACTAGAGGTTTTTGCCCCGAGGGCGACTTCCAAACCCGGGGGCCTCTGGCCCGAAGGGTTGGAAGTCGCCTGAGGGGGAAAAACTTCTAGTAACACCTGTGGTGCATACAAAAATTTATGATTTACTAGTTCGTTGCTGAATTAAACAAGAATTCGAAACATTTTATAATGTTTCTTGCGTCTTAAGTGAAAGTGTCGCGGCAGGAAGTATTATTCCGAAGGACAACATGGATAAGAGCCAAAACTTATTGCTTATTTATTCTTGAAAATAGATTTTATTACATGGGAGGGTTGTTGGTTTTTTTTATTTTTATAAAGTAGTATATGATTTAGTGTAGGGATCACAGAATTTTGAAAATGTGCACACAATTCATTTTTCCCCATAGCATGTCATACGCAGTTTGAACTGTTTTTTGACGTTAAATAAATAAATAAAGATGCATTGTATTAGTCATTTGTCAATATGACGCCAGATAAACAAAACAGGGTGTATCTAATTACTATTGCATAATCGTTATTGGACTGATTTCTTCGTAAAAAATTAAAGAATATTGTTAAGTTTCTACAGAAATTCTGGCGAAAGCTAATAAAACTACGGACAGCGGTTTCCAGTAAAATCTCGAAAAATATATGAAAATGTTTATGGTGTATTTGAGAGTTATATAACAGTGTAAATTGCGTTGATGAACCAGTACTTTTAGGTTATTTGCTTGGATTGCCAAAAGTTATTTAGAATATGTCATTATACCAAAAAATAACATTTCGAGGATGTTAACCGATGTTCCTTCTAGTTCCTCCTATACATCTTATTACTACGAGTAGAACCGCTACTCAAGAAGCGCATGCTAGGTGTTTAAAAAAGATTATACGTAACAGTGAAATATGAGCGACTGGTGGCAATTGTATATTCACGGGAACATTCCAAAATTGCAATTTTCATATCAATTAAGCAAAATAATGTTTATAGATAGTTATTGTAGTTATTTGAGCATTTTATGTTTTGTGTTGGTATTAGAGTAAATATTCAAAAGGCTCGGGTCATAAAATATTCAAAAGGCCCGAGGGCATAAATAATCAGAAAAGCCTGCAAGGTTATTAACAATACCGTTACGTATTTTGAGGTCCGTAAACATACAGTAATGAATTAGTAAACCATAAAAATATTTATTTTCTAGTTCAGCATATTTATGCCTTTAAGAAATTGACGTAAGTTTTGAATAGTTATGTATAAAGAACAATACAATAAAAATGTATAATTCTAGGCGATTCCCGGATGTCAATTCGAGGCGATTGCCGCAGCAATACGTTAACGAACGGGCCACGGATCGCACGCGATATTTCCTTTCTCTTCATTGTCTTAACATCACCCCTTACTCACACACACACTTACATGCACCACACATGTCGGGAAGCCAGATCTGGTCCCTGCTGAGTCAATGACTCGCAGGCCGACCTGCAGGTCGCTAACCAGTGGGGGAGGAACACCGCCACCTCCAGGGATAAAAACATTCTCTACTAAAGGGACTAATGACTATAAGAGTTGACGTGCCTGAATGTATCAATCAATCAATGTATAAAATATACTACACATTTAAATAGAAATTACACACTAAGGATGTCCCAGAAGGTTTCTTCAGTAAAATTTTATAGGCAATTAAAAAAGTTAGGAAAGAGTATCATATATTATTAGTTGGGAAAAACAGGAAATATGACTGGATGTAGGTCTTAGAAGTTAAAATATTTTTCACCTTAACAGCAGACAGGCAAATAGTCCAACTTTTCAGATTTTTTTATTGGCGAGAAGGGTTGTTAGCAAGTCAATGGATCATTTAATGCAGAAAAAACTTGACCGCAGAATAACACAGGCTTAGCAACGCCTTCGATTCTCCGTTTCCTGCAGATAGGGAACTAGTCCATGGCAAGATCCCTTTGTTCAGCAATATTCAATGACATTATTGTTCATTTTCCAGTTAGAGGTCACTCGTTCTTGCCGAATGATGGAGATTTTGGGATAATTAGGAGGAAGCTGAGAAAGGAAGAAAGATATTGTACAGTGGATAAAGTTGTTAACCTAATAAAACATTCCTCAAAAAAATTTTCCATTGTTCAGATCTTGCAAATGATTTCGTCGATTATAGATCTTGGCGGTTTAAATTCTACCTGTCTAATCGATGCTTGCTATGATAAAGGTGTTCCTAGACACCTAAAACGATCATTCACTCTTTCAAAATACCGTGAATTGATCTTCTTAGCTGAAACATCGCATAGTGTTCTCTGCAACTTGCATAATGATGGCTTAATGGTGGAAAATTTTAGTCTGAGAAATTCAGTAAAACCTTTAGATATGCCTTCAAAGAAAACATATACATCTGTACTGGCTATAAACACAAAAATATAGATGATATCAAGAAAACACTGGCCCACATCCCTGAGGAGAAGATGCAGTTTTGGCATTCAATCACGTTATGGCCCATACAAATAATATTTCTTTAAAGATGATTACTAAGCATTTAGACAATCCAAAATGTAATTTTTTTTCTACAATTTTTCACAAACAATGTTTGACACAAAATAATTTTTATGTACCAACTATATTTTTTATGAAAAGTAATTTAACCCAAGAAATCATTTCGAAATCTGTTTACTGTAAAAAGGAAACATGTTCAAATCCGAAAATAAACCCCTATCCTTAACTTTGGGTCGTAAAAGTATTATTGTATCGTATTCATACAATTCAATAAGAATATTTATAATTGGGTAACAAAAAAAATTGTAAATAGAAAAATTGCAGAAAACTAGTTTTATGAGGTTTTTTTGTGTCCTCTATAAAATTGGCAAATGTGAACTGGTTGCCTTTCTGCAGTTAGCGATTCATTTATTGATTTGCCAAGAGTGAACCGAGACGGGTAAACCTGTGTGTGTGGGCGCCTTTGGGGTACAGTTTAGGACGAAGCTCTCGAACGGGTGTGTAAAATCGGTCACGAATGCCTAAAGACGGCTCCACGCATTGGGCATTCGCCGAACAGCGAGCTATTTCTCGCCCGATCCCGAGCAGCTGACGTGTTCGGCGAATGTTCGCTCCCTTTGATGTGTCCAAAAGACCGACACGCGGTGGGTAGAGCAAACCCCGAATGTTCGTCACTCGGCAATTAATCCCCACTACTCGGGATTCGGCGAGCGGTTGCTCGCTGTTCGCTGAATAACGAATGTGTGGAGCCGCCTTTACGTGTGAAGTGTGATTTTACAGCTTCCCTCCCCCCGTGGCGTTCCGTAGTCGGTGGATGTGTTCGTGTGGCGCGGCTCGACGCCGTTCGCTAAGCAGCGTGCGATTCCCAAGGGAGCCGTGCGAAGGGCGCGGGCGCGCGTCAAGTGTTGCAACGCGCGGCGCAACGGGGCGGGGAATTGGCGTGCGCGGGGTATTTCGGGCGCCGCCGCCCCGGCGGTTGGCGAACTCGAGAGGCTCGCCCGGCCCCGCTCCAGCCCGACCGCTGGCCCTTGCGTAACGCCCAAGGCGAACACCCACCCACCCACCCACCCACCCACCCGCCCCGCCCGATTAGATGAGTGGCGATAGCACTCGAACGCCTGCGTACGTCCGGCAGCTGCCCGCCGCCGCCGCCGCCGCCGCCGCCGCCGCCGCCGCCGCCGCCGCAGTGTCCTTTGGCCCCGGTTGTTTGCTTCTGCTGGCTGCGCCCAATCGTGCGTCGCTTCGTCGTCGGAAGCTCGCCCGCTCGCTCGTGCGCTCTTTCGCGGAAATATTGGGAGCCGTCTCCCGCGGGAGCCAGCTGGCGACCGGGGCGGTCGGGCGGATCACGCCGGATGCGGCCGGTGCACCCCGGCCACTCCCCGCCACGCCCCGCTCCGTCCCGCTCCGCCCCGCCTCCCGGGGGTCCTCGGGAATGCTATTCACGGCCATGCGGCCACACTTCGGGGGAAAGGCAGGCAGGCAGGCAGGCAGGCGTGGATTTATAAATGGGCCCAGTGGATCGCGCCACATGAGTTTAGTAGGACAGGGTCCAGAACGCCGTTTTTTGTCTGTGTGTGTGTGTGGGGGGATAGGGCAAAGTTTGTTAGAAAGAATGCTGGATCAAACAATACCTTATAGACTAATTGTAATCGTTCCAAGTATTTAGTATCCCCGACGGCGAATGAAGTCCGGGTTTAATGATGTATGCGCAGTTGGTGGTAATTATCGGTATAGAATGTACGTGAGTGCATAAAAAAATTCACCATTTCAGGGACTCGGTTACATAACTTTCTCTTTCGAAGTACCTTCTAAAGGGCGAGAAAGTAAAAAATGGAATTTGCACTGTTTATAACAAAACGTACGTAACGTTTTCACAACGGTGTATTTTCACTAAATTCTACACACCGAACAATGTTTCAACGTAATAATTCAATTCATTTGTACTTTTTTCATATCAAGGTACCACTTGGGAAATTCCTTTTTCAGGGAAATCCCGTTCCTCTTTTGAAAACACCAATCTAGGAATGACTGAACTTCGTCTGAGGGGAACCGCAAATTGTCTACGTCATGTTTCGTGGTTCTAATTGCGCACAGATCACAGGGTGACATGTCAAGAGCTGTGCAAAAATGTTCCGCACACCCCAGTGAAAATCTCAAACTGAGAGTGGAATTCCGTTGTCGTGGAGGAAAGCGACTCTTTTGGCCGCATTCCTTATTGTGTAACTTTTATGGCTGTAGTTATTATTGTAAGTTCCGGTATTATTGGGGATACTTCGTCCACACGCTCAGTGTTGCAATGTTGTACGTGTCCTCGATATAGTAGTCCGATCATTACCGCATCGATGATGTGTGCTGTCGTTTAGAAATATTTACACGTTATTTGTGTCCCTAAACTTCTCTTCTTTCACTTCTTTGTGAATTTTGATGGCATTCAAATCGTCGCCCATCTCACGAATGTCCGTATTTCACTTTTAATATCACTCACAAAATCCTAAAGAAGTTGGATACTGAAAACAAAATGTGTAGCAGTTGAACTCAATTTACTGAAAAGAAGTACATGTCGATAGTATCACATGCTAAAGAAGTTAAAATTTGTTTCCAGTATCCAACTCCTTTAGGATTTTGTGAGTGGCATTGAAAGTGAGAAACAACCATTCGTGAGACGGCCGACAAAAAGTGTCAAGAAAAAATTACATCACAGCATGAATTTCAAGTTTGAACGTCCAGTGGTAGCTAATTCCTTTGTAAAACAGATATTCACACAATCACTCTTGCTATGGAAATGGATGTTCATACTGAACTTAAGATGTTACAACAGCATTGTCTATGAAACGTCAAAGTAAATATTGTATTTGTGAAGTATTAAGAGAAATGTATTTACTTTTTCAACTTCTTAAGAAAATGGTTATGAGTCTGCCACCTAATATTATAGAGAGACATTAAATACAATACCATGCACTTGTTATATTGAAGAGGTGAAACAAGGCAAAGGTTAGGAAACTGTTTTATTTTCTCGCCTTACTGCGTAATTATGTACTCCTAACCTCTCGCCTTACACGCATTTACACTTACGTGCACTGTACTAGCACACGGGTCAGGAGTTTAAGAGCTTGCTCCAGCTGGTGCGGTGCCGCGATGGGGAAGACGCCTTGAGGAGGAAATCCTGCTGAGGAGCCGAGAGGAAGGCCAGCGAGTGCCACCATCCAGAGGTGGTGCCGCCACCTCCAAGCAGAAAAAACGCTAATGGGTCTAATGAGCATGGTAGATGACGTGCCCATCAATCAATGAGTGTTGCAAAATTTGTTGGACGCTCATATGAATTTCAGTGAATGTTCATATTACATTGTGTTCGTTAATGTTACATTGTGAATGCATCGTGTATTTTTCTTTTTATACGTTTCAGTGTGAACGAAATCCTGATCTACATGGTGTATTGCCAAGCCGTTTTGGTTTCTGTCTCGCCCTTTTAGTCGGTCTCAAGTAGTAAGGGAGCCAGGAGTTTATTAGTTAAGTTTTTCATCAACAACCGGATAACAAATGTTCAGCAATTGTATATAATTTTGCAAAATTTTACAGTAATTGTACCTTGTCTTGAATTTCTGTTAAACATTATTGTGATCCTAATTTCGAGTGCGTGAGTTAAGTTAGTAAATCTTTTTATTTAAAGAAGAAATTGAGAGTAACGCAGAAACAGAAGCTTGACGCGCAATTTGTAAGACTTATATTTTGAAAAATACTTTCTTACGTACGTCAGAACATATCTTGGAAAGGGATGTGATGTCACTACAGTACCTGTGATCGGCAGGTCCTAAATTCACATTCTGACAATGGTAGGATTTCAGAGACTTCAGTCGAGTGGTGTCGCTGTTGGAGGAAAATTCTAGAGGCCGGCTGCTCTGATCACTAGTTTTCCGTGGTTTCTCCGGTCAGTATCAGGTGAATGCCGGAGCAGTATCCCAACAAACGGGCGATGGACCGCGCGCGTCCTTTCCTTCCCTTTCCCTGTCCTATCTTAACCCTTTAATTAGACACGCACTTACATGCACTGCACTACCACACATGCCGTGAGGCCGGTCGCGACCGGCTGATCGATGTCAGCTGATGGGAGATATCTGGTTGGGAAAACCCCCCGCTAGCCGACTGTGGGTTGGTCACCATCCAGCGGGAGAAGACCTCCGCCACCTTCCGAGCAGAAACCTGCACGATACTTACGGGAATAATGACCTTAGCTATTGATTCGCCCGGAATGACTAATCAGTCAATGTGAAGGGATGAAATCGCAATGCATCTGTTGATTGCATATTATAGAACAGCGGTACGGGTGGGGGACTTTGCGGTTTGGGCGAGGCGAGCTTGGATGTGGGACAGGGCGGGATGGGGCAGGAATGGCCGGCGAAGGGGGGCGGTGATGTAAATAAAGTTACTTCAATTTTACATTGTTAATGGAATTCCAATCAAAGTTCAGTAATTCCTGGAAGTAGCTCGAGATTTTAGTAAAACATGGTGGCCTGTTCTGGTGAGGCGAGGGGAATGAATGGAATTCGAAATATCTAGGAATTCGAATTATCATTGATCGATTTATTGAGGCTCTTGTGCTATTTGAAAAATGCTGCCTTCACTAACGTAATTCAGATTATGGAAATCGATCAAATTATACTGTGAACTTTCCTATTGTCGCATTGTCTACATGCATTTGCGTATACAATCTTGTATTTGGTCAAACTCTTTAGTTATCACTGCTGAAAGCACTCGTTTTTCAAAAAATGTGATAAATTATAAACTCGATCCCACGGATATGAACTTAGTGGATTTCTTAATTGACAAGAATGAATACTCTAGTTGTTTTGCTTTTCTAAATACTGTATAATCTTATCATGCTTTTACATTTACTATATAGATTTTGTGATTATATCTTTTAATTTCCTTTAATGGGGAAAGTATTTAATGAAGCAATATTAACATAAAGAATATAGCTGAATAAGGAAAGGGTGAAAAGTGTCCGCAATCCAAATCGATAATCGCGATGCTTATATGAAAGAATATACAAAACGACGTAGATTCACAAAAAATCAGCTTCCTAGGGCAATCTGTTGGTGAGATACAACGAGAAACGTGTTTTGCATGTTTTAATTTTTTCTCAGCATCTATTGCACATATCATCTGAAAAAAATTGGAGAGACGGGGAAATATAGTTGAATTTGAAGGTCTTTTTATCAGCGAACTTTGACACCAAATTTATAAAGGAAAAATAATACTTTTTTAAAATTAATTTTCGACGTGATAACGTTAGAGTACTGTCTCAATTTTGTCTCCTAAAATGGGTCTTATAACGGAATATGACATATTTTTTCCGATTTTTTAAACAATGTGGACGGCAGTGAAAAAAAATCAAAACCAATTTTTTAAGGTTTAAATCGCATTTTTTAAAAACAGATCATACATCGGCAATGGATGTAATAGGTTCTGTCTGCTGATTCCTTGAACCTCGTTTTATTCTATAGTGATACTCTTTTTTTACTTGAAGTTGCATTTTGAAACATTTATGAAATTATCTGGTTCAATAGTTTTGTTACCTAAAATGTCCTCATTAGTGTTATTTTTGTTGTGGCAATTTCGCTCATATTGGCAAATCATACTGTTGGTACAAATTTTTGATGAATATATTGTATTGTACAGAACGTATTGTCGTAAAATTGTTTTCTATGCCTCTTATTTTGCCTCAGTTCCGGATTATCCACAAAGTTCGCCAGTACTACTATTTTTGAATGACGTTTTTTGAAAAATTTAATGCTCTGTAAGGAGATGTAGTAAAGAGTTTCTATTTCATGGGAGCGAATTTTTCCTTGTTATGAATTTTTTGCCGAAAAAGCAGCTTGTTACCTTCATTCTAATTCATCTTAGCGCAACAAAAGCGCGGGAATGACTATTCTGGAGCGTACACAAATTGTACTTTTCCCCTACACATCACACATTTTTTAAAACTTTTTGATGTAAAGTAAATAAATAAATAATATCTGCAATCTTTGTCTTCTATGTAAATAAATAACAGGTGTAAACTTGGCGTAGCAAGACCCTTCCTGTTGCCTGCTCGCGTGGCAGCAACGTCTCCGGGGCGAGCTGCTCGCTTCAAAGCGGGCGTGCGCTCGTTTAGGCGCGGAGGAGGTCGGGCGGCGCTTTCACGCAACGCTTCCTCTCGCCGCGTTGCTAATTTTGGTTAACTTTGCGCCCAGTCCCTGAGAATGGCTCTCGGCCAGCGCCGACGCCCTTGCCTCCGCCTTCGGGCTTCGTGCAGCGGCTGGGGTTTAGCCCCCAAGCTGTCGCGCGCCTCGGCTTACGATGTAAGGACCCGGGGAGTGTCAGTGGCTCAAACGCCTGCAGAGTACGTCTGCCAAGTTTACCCGTACGGGGAAACACGCCCCATGTCGTCTTATGACGTGAGTAGTCGGAGCGGTTTCAGGGTCACATACCCGTTCGGGTTACGTCTGTCTACGTTTTATCCGTACGAGTAAACACGAGCGGGTGTCGTATGACTTGCGTAATCGGGAGTTTCGGGGACTCCTGTTCGGGGTACGTTTGTTCCCCGTCCGGGAAAAGGGCGTGTGTGACCGTAGCTCCTCGGTTAAACGGAATCCGCGGGCTCCTGATTTCCTTCAGAATGCGAGTTTGTTGTTGACCGTATCCTGAACGATTTTTCGCTGTTCTGGTTGTGCTAGACTTGTGAAGATGTCTAAATTATAGTTCATCATTTCATTATTAGAAGACATGAATTTCAGTTGTCTGTACTCAATGTCCAGCACCCTTTTATGGGCATGACACTATAAGACGTACGTATCCTTCGGATATTTAATAAAACGATATGATTGTCAAGGCATTTAAACCAATAGTAATATTAATTCCATGTGTTTCAATATATTACTCTCATGTGGAAATCATGTTCAACGTTCTTTTAAAAAAGATTTAGCTCTTATTATTGATTTCGTTACGTTTATCGAATGTATTGATGGGATGTTTTGAGGGAATGTATTGAAGTAACTCATATTCTTTTCGTTTTCTCATTATTTGATTTTGTAAATCTGCCTATATGCCCACCGTAATCCAGCTGCCCATGAGTCATTGTTCCGTATTTCGAAATAACTGGTTTATTAATTTTGGATGTACGCATAAATTGCCAGAAAACTAAGCAACCTCTGGTCTTGTGATAGGTGTCAATTGTTCCAACGTTTACCAACAGGTGAGGCAGTGAATTGCTTATACCTTGTCCATGAGTGTGTTTATGTGTGCGTATGTGTGTAAGGGGATAAGGTGAGGGAGAGGAAGGAAAGATCGCATGCAGTCCATGACTCTAACGTTAGGGTACTGCTCCGTTATTCGCGTAGTGTTGCTCGGAGATACTGCGGAAAACTACCGATCAGAGCTGCCGGCTGCTGGAATTCTTCACCAGACGTCTGAATTCGACCTAGCTATGTACCTAGGATCTAAACTTCGCCACCATCGGGCCTCGAACCCTAGGGACTCCCGATCAGAGGCGCTGTAGAGTCAGTGTATTTGATTGTGTTAATCCGCAACTTTTCATTCCTGATGTTGCAACAATATTCTCATACTCATTGGGTCACCGCTTACGGCACGTTGGCGTCATGCGAAGAGGAAGACAGAAGCTTAAGTATTCAGGTGTGTCGTTTCACAACAGCCAGTATTTGCTGCTGCTCCAGCGCCCTGTTTTCCAGCCACCCGACAGGAGCATTTTACTTTCTCCTATACGTACGTATATACGGAGTAATATACATTGTATAGAGAACGTTATGTAATGCTGCCGAAAATCAATTTCGAAATATTAGCAGAAATACATGTTTTGGGGTCCCCTGATTCTGGCTCGAGTCGGAGCTTTGAAATTTTGTAAAACATTTTTTAAAATTTGGGGGTACTTTACATGTCCCCCGGGAATTTTCAAAATTTTCTCACAAACAGAGCCTTTTTTTTTCTTTAAATTCCTTGTAAGAATAGAGGAAAATACATTACTAAAGAAGGCGTCGATTTTCACGGTTAAATCTGGATTTTCGAAAATTGCAAAAGTTTGAATTTTTTTGTCGTCTTCCTACAACAATACAATTAAAGATAAATATTTTTTCCTTCAAATGAAATTTGTTGTTCATAATCAGTTCTTTCATTAAGGTCACGTATATTTCTTTTGAAAATTTTAGTATATTTCGTGCAATAGTGCGTGCAATATTTGCAATTTTAAAAATTAACAAAAACAAAACTTTGTCAAAAACGTCTCCAATATTTTTCTTTACATTTAACTGCTAGTGATGTTCACGGATGAGGGATGGACGGACGTTTTGAAGAAAAATATTTTTTCGGTAACAGGGGACCCCAAAAGTGTATTTCCGTTAAAATCTCGAAATCTATTTTCCGCCATATTACATAACTTTCACTATACTATAAGAATATTACTCCGTGTATATGTACGTATACGAGAAAGTAAAAATCTCTTCAAGCGTGCTAATAAATTACGCAGGCAAAAGTAAATCTCTCTAATGAACTCTTCGGCTTTGGATTTGTCCCAGGACGTTAGGGTCTTCTTGTTAGAGAAAGATATTTATCAGACATTGTGACACTACTGATATCACTTCTTACTTAAGGATTAGGTTATCATTTTATTTCTCCATTCCATAGGTTTAGAAATGTTTTCAAAAGGCAAGTTTTCACCAGAGTTTAATACTTAATACGTTTGTTGCTTGTTTACAGCTCCAGTGCATTTGTAAATGAAACCTTTGACCCATCCTCGACATGGCCTAGATGAGGGGCAATCTTGACTTTCTGTGGTCTCCCTGTGTTACCAAGTGGTTTTGAATTCCATAATTGAAATTATTGAAGGCGTTGTCATTATCAACAATACTAGTGTATAGTCAACAATAGTATTATTGACAATGACAACGCCTTCAATCATTTCAATTATGTAAATGTCAAATACAACTCACCACTAAACCAATATTTGAATTCCATCTTCGTCCTAAGGCACAAAACGATCTTAGTGACATTTATCTGCTTTTTGAGGTGTCATCTGTAGGAGTGAACACGGAATCAAATGGAATCCGGAATTGCATTAATACGTTTATTAGTTTCTCGTATTCTACTGACCTTTTGTAGAGAATGTATGTAATGTAGCAGCAAAAAACGGCGATGTTTCCGAAGAAAAACTCGTTTTCTGGGCCCCTAATACCTAAAAAGTGGGAAATTCTTGTTCCTATATGTTCTAAATAACTTCCTCTAACACGTTGTGTACTCAAAATTCACGTGTTGTGTAGGTCCATGGTATCGAAAAATTGGTTTACGGTAAAACGTCTGATAGTCTGTGAACAACGTTACCAAATAAACCATAGGAATCATTTTCTCTAATATTGATTTTCTTCGATCAATACAGACGATGTCGTGATCCTTTAATATTGAAATAGATATTTCAATTTTTGGAGGTTGATTTATTAATTTTTTCATGTTTCCGGACGCGTCAACTGCTCTGGTCATTAGTCCCGTTAGTGTAGTGCATGTTTTTTCTCGGGAGATGGCAGTGATCTTCCCCCGCTGGATGGCCAGATCCGGCACCGACCTACCGTCGGCTAGTGGGGTTTCCCCCTAACCAAGACTCTCCCACCAGCGGGGCACCGCCCCAGCCGGGACAAGCTCTAAGCTCCCCACCTGTCTCCCGGAATATGTGGTAGTGTAGTGAATGTTAGTGTAAGTGTGTGTGTAAGCGGAGATGATAGGACAAGGAAGAGGAAGGACAGATCGGGCTCGGTCCGTGGGCCGTTTGTTAGGGTACTGCTCCGGCATTCGCCTGGTGTTGATCGGAGAAACCACGGAAAACTACCGATCAGAGCAGCCGGCCGCTAGAATTCTCCTCCTGACAGCGACTTAATTAGACCTAGCTGAAAAGCTAGTGTCGAAAATCTTGCCGCCGTCAGGACTCGAACCTAGGACCTCCCGGTCAGAGGCGCTGCAGAATTTTTGGAGGTACTTCACATAAAACTCTAACGAGATGTTCAATTTTTAAAAAAATACCTCCAAATTTTTGGACTACGTTTTTTGTCGGATAATGGAAAGTACGCTAATAAAAATGGTACTAATCCTACTTTTGTTAAAGTTCATGAATTTCTGAAAATTGCAAAAACTAATATTGAAATAGGAGATTTTTTGCTTAAAAATCTGTTATTCAAAGTTGTATCATTAAATACAGTCATGAGTAATTTTTCAAAAATCGGAGATGTTTTGCGTAATTTTGTGTGAAATATAGGCACTTTTAAAAACCAGATTTTCTCAAAAACTACTTCAATTTTTTTTAACGTTTTGTATGGAGAGTACTAAATGCACTGAATAACATGATATAAACGCGAAAGCCCTCGGCCGTCCGGGTGACGCCGCGTCGGGTCCAACGATGCCGAAGTTTCCACTGTCTTATTGTGGCCTTCTTCGGTGCAGGAGTGCTCACGCAGACAACTGAGTGCTTTCACGAGACTGACCGCGGAAGCGTACGGTTGCGTGACGTAAAAGCCAATTTAATGTATTCTTTTGATTTTTCAAAAATTAAACAAATGTACTTTTTCAAATCTCTGGTAAGTCGTTAATATTCATAATACGGTATTTTATACAGAATTTAATTTGTGAGTGCTTCAAGAGCTTTCGAATGAGGTTTTTGGAAAACTCAAAACTTCTATGTGAAATGAGCCCCAAATTGCGCTTTTTCAGAAACTACGTTTTCTCTAAAACGGCTCCCAATATTTTTCAATGAAAATTAACATTCAGGGCCAAGTTTTACTTTTCTATAAAATTCTGAAAGTCATATTTCAATTCATCTGTTAGGGGACGGAAAATATAGAAAATCTGAAAAAGAAAGTATTTTAGGCGTCGACAGCTGGGAAGAGGGTAGGTTATAAGGGTGGATGGTGTTAGTTACATATAAAATAGAAACCTCATTATATACTAAATTACAATAGAAGAAAAAAACAATTCAACTAAGTATAGTAGGGTCAATTATATGAATAATGTGAAAGGTCAGTTAAACGAAAACTTATCAGCTGAAGTTTATTATATTTATTCCATCGGTTTTCTTTCGTAGTACAGTTATAATTCTTTATATTTTTATAGATAATAATATCTAACATAATAAGTGTAGTGGCATTCTATTGTTACGTTTGAATTACTTGCCATGTTGTATGACTCTTACCAAGGGGACTTAGTTTGCAGTGACTTCAAACCAAGTAATGCAAGGTGACTAACTTGTGTGAAAATAAACTTGTTCAAAATAGACGTGTGAAAAGTAAATTTGACGTTTTTCTTATTTCTCCTACAAAACAAGACTCAATTGTTTTCTGTCAATAATATATCTGAAAAATGACACATTCCCTACACCAGTAATTCCAAATCGACACTAAAGTACAATTATTGCACAGTTCCATGTTTTTGTTATAACTTGAACAAAGAGAATTTTGGGTAAACGTTGCCTGTCCACAGAACCATTTTGCCTCACTTCCACCCGGGAATTACAAACCGAGGTTTGTACGACGAAGAATGCAGGGATCTGATTTTACATTACACACGAACGAGTTACTCGTATTATTCCTTAAGGATGGAAGTTGATTGACAACTGAAAGGGCTGGCTTACTGACATAGCCGAGATTACACCTCTAAAGCTAGAAACTAAAATTTGAAAGATTTGTTCCTGTGACGAGGTAACCTTTAAGAAATAATTTTTCAAAATTTATCCTCTGAAGGGAAACGTGTATTTTGTTAAATACAATCGGGCAATACATCTAGTCATTGCGGGAAGCGCGGCAGGCCTGCGGGTGAATGTTTGGGTCGGACGAAGTGTGGAGGGGAAGGGCTCGCTGGTCCGGCTGAGCGGGCGGAGCGGGGCGAGCTAGTTCCTTTAATTGTTTTAATTCCTTTACTTGTGTCCATCCGTCCATCCGTCCGTCCGTCCGTCCGTCCGTCCGTCCGTCCGTCCGTCCGTCCGTCCATCCGTCCGTCCGACCATCAATATGGACGCCCTAATAAAAACAACTCTTTCCATCTCAGACACCTTCAAAACTGATTTTACTTCCAAAATATGGCCCTCAAAACTATGCTATCTATCAAATGTATGCATTAGAGAGAAGTTTTGGGAATCTCTTTGCCATGTGCTGTCGTGGTCAGTTTACACCAATATCTATGAAGTATTCTCGCTGAAGGACCCGCTTCGGCTTTCGCGTAATATAGTAATATGAATACAGCGATAAAATCTTTTTGCGATAAGATGCCACTTGTAGTGCCAGGCGGTGCTCATCCACTTCATTTTCGCTTTAATAGTACCTCTTTTGAAGGCGAAGACTGTCAAGATATTGACGTGGTTCTTTCATGTCAAATGCATTACGTTATTGGAGTAAGACAAAGTAGAAAATCGTTTGAAAATTCGAACTTAAATTATCGAGAACTGTGGTTTTTGTATATTTTGTCGACCGAAAAGGAAATAGTATTTCTTTATTTTCACGGACCATCTTCATGCCAATTGTTTTAAGCATTCTTATTTTACCTTTAATTTTTTCCTTTTTTTATATACAAGAGGTTTTTTGGCATGGAACGGCAATCAACTGATTTGAGTAGAAGGCCGGTGAGCATCAGCGTACTGTAAATTGACCTTACGTAGCGTACTGACTTGGGCGGCAGCCGCGAGCGGCGGGGTCTGTGGGTTCGAATCCCAGCGTGAGCGTGGGCGTTTAGTTGAGTGTTGTGGCATTGTGGCACTTCCCCAAACCACCATGTAGCTCCTTTAATACCCATTTCGTTCCCAGTCCTCTCCCTGCCCGAATGTTGTGTGTGTAACGTGAGTGACTACCTGCGTGCCAGGGGAATAAACTCCGTAATAGGCCGACGGACAGTTACGTGTGTGCCATCAAACTATTAGGAGCTTGAGGAGAGTGTACTCGACCGCAATGGGCTTACGAGACACAAGCGTTGGGAGAGTGTACTCGACCGCAATGGGCTTACGAGACACAAGCGTTGGGAGAGTGTACTCGACCGCAATGGGCTTACGAGGCACAAGCGTTGAGAGAGTGTACTCGACCCCAATGGGCTTACGAGACACAATCGTTAGGAGGGTGTACTTGACCGTAATGGGCTTACGAGGCACAAGCGTTGGGATAGTGTACTCGACCGCAATGGGCTTCACAAGCGTTGGGAGAGGGTACTTGACCGCAATGGGCTTACGAGGCACAAGCGATGGGAGAGTGTACTCGACCGCAATGGGCATACGAGGCTCAAGCGTTGAGAGAATGTACTCGACCGCAATGGGCTTACGAGGCACAAGCATTAGGAGGGTGAACTTGACCGTAATGGGCTTACGAGGCACAAGCGTTGGGATAGTGTACTCGATCGCAATGGGCTTCACAAGCGTTGGGAGAGTGTACTTGACCGCAATGGGCTTACGAGGTACAAGCGTTGACAGAATGTACTCGACCGCAATGGGCTTACGAGGCACAAGCGTTGGGAGAGTGTACTTGACCGCAATGGGATGAAAAGGCACAAGCGTTGGGAGAGTGTACTCGACCGCAGTGGGATTAAAATGTACAAGCGTTGGGAGAGTGTACTTGACCGCAATGGGTTTACGAGGCACAAGCGTTGGGAGAGTGTACTTGACCACAATGGGATTAAAAGGCACAAGCGTTGGGAGAGTGTACTCGACCGCAATGGGCTTACGAGATACAGCGCAATGATGAAATGGTGGCCAGAGTTAAGGAACCCTACGGGGTGTGAAACGTTAACTGAAGGGAGGGAGCGTCAGGTGACAATCTAAAGGTTAAGCTGTTGTTAAAATGCGCGACGATGACGATATTCTAGCTTCGCAGAACAGTTTTTTCAACCGCCTACTCGTGATCTGACTCACACAGGATGTAGCAGCATCTTTAACTTATTAAACTTTTTTTCTTCAATGCATCACGATCCTGCCTATCCTGATGCATGACAAGACGTAAAACAGGTCTTTAATCGTACACCATTCACAGCGACGGTGGCTGCTTGTGTCTGTCTTTGAACAATTATAACTTAATTGTTAACAATAACAACAAATTTGCAAACATTTTTTCGTGTTGACTTTCTAATGTATAATAATCACTCTACGATCACGTGCTTCTCATACGAATACACTCGCAAATTTATTATATTAAATTTTAATTTGATTCACACTTCCCATTTCTTCTCGACACATCTGGAAATCTATAAATGCTTTTTGGTTTACGCATCTTCCTCGAAGTGTTTCGCATCCGGTCCTCGGTCCTTGGCACGCGCTGCGAGGCTAAATGCTTTCGCGTCCACCCACGTATTATACCAACAGTTCTACACCTCCCTCTTTGGAATCTCACTTATGTGTGTTCCAAAAGTCTCTTGGTCTTCTTCCACACTTCCTGCATTGTAGCATTTGTGTCGTGAATCAATTTATTCCTTGTAAACCTTCCCACTGATTATAATTAGTTACGTTAGTGAATTCCGGAATATGTTCATGTTTATTTTTTTCTCCTTTGGTAGTTTGATTTCTATGTATAAGCGAGTACAGAATATTTTCTTGTGTCAAAAATCATATTTGTGGACATAAGAGTAGCTAATACACACCAGAGTGTGTTATTACGGTAGGGAACAAAACCATGTGTTTGTATTGTGAAAGCATGTACTGGTGTTAATTTCTAAAATGTACAATAAGGTACTGTATCTTCTTTACCTGATGTATTTAATTGGGATATTGAATTTCCATTGTGCACAATATTCAGTACTACGCAGATAGTGTAATGTAAATGAAACGAAGTTAATTAAGGTAATTTGATCTTCCTACAAGGGAACAATGGTTGTGTTAGGACAGGGACCGAGTTCAGTGTTGCCCCCACTGCGCTGCGTTTTGGCATCGCGGGGGCAGGGGCAAGTCTCACTCTCTCGCCAGCACATCTCGTTCCCTCGGAAAGCGGAGTGGGCAGCGGAGACTCCCCCTAGAAAATTCCTCGTCATGTAAAGGATCTTGTCTATTGGAAAAGAACGGGTTCCAACTGAACTGGCTGCAGAAAAGTCGAGGCGAGATTTTTGCCGTCTCGTTTTGGAGTATAGAGAAAGTTATATAACACTGCACAAAATTGTTGTGGAGACTTTGTTGGAAATGTACGCTTTTAGGATATGTTACCATAATGAGTTGCCTCTCTCTATCCACCTATCCGTGTGCAATACTAGAGCCTAAACTCTACCCAGGTTTTCCCTAAAATGAATATTCTCCGATCGATCTCACCGAACTCGTAGCTCTACGAATTTGACATGTATCTTTCAGTTCTGAAAATACTTTTCCAAGTTCTGTATTTTTAACTTTTTTTTTTAAAAAATGCTCCAAATATGTGTTCTTTCGGGTTTTCTTTTCATTAAAGCGCTTAAAAATATGTTAAGCTTCCTATTTTCTTGATAATCTCCTAATTTAATTCTTATTATTGATTGTTGAGATTTTTCTTAATGGAATCTGATATTCCAATATAAGAACACTGTATGATATCAGATTCTCTTTTTAAGAAATTTAGTACTTTTCAGTAATGGAGTTAAATTGGAACTATTTTTCAAAAAAAAAAAGATTTTCTTAAACAGGGCTTCATTTTTTCTTTACATTTTTTTAAGAATAGAGCACAGTTGTGTGGCGCTAGTTCCATTTTTATTCAGATTTTTGAATTTTCAAAACTAAGGTTCTTTATTTCGTCGGGGGCGCCTAACTGTCCAACCACTACAGTAGTGTAGTGAATAAGAGCGTTCAAAACAGATACCTAGGTGTTCTAGTTCAAAGCCCGACGAGGAGAAATATTTTGTTGAGATCGCTCTCAAGGCATGTGTCGAGTGAGGGAACCTATCCGTAAGTAAACCATCGGTGACCGCGGAAAAAATGCAGTTGAGTTCAAAGGTGGGACATTTTTGAACGGGTTCAGTTAATATAATTTTACGTAATAGTAGGTATAATTCATACGAGAAAACTTGTGCTGTTGTAGCCCCAGCATTTGATGCATAGTATAGTTGCATCGGCTAGCAGCTGCTTTGAGAGTGCAGTGCTAGTATTTAGGGTGAAGTGCTAACTGCGACGTTTTCGCAATTGCAGGCCACTTCCTTTGGCCGGTGGCCTTGGCGAAGTGCTGAGTGGAGCGCTGACGCGTACGTATCGGCGCGCTCGCTTACTACAGGGTCACGCCCACCCCCGTCCGACCCCCGTAGGGGCGCATTAACCATGATTGATGTCCCGTACTAAAATACCTAGGTTCAGTCCTCCCCATACTGTTAATAAGAAGATTGAAAGGTATGCGATGCATTTATTGTGCATCGGAAGTAAATCGTGACAAAAAGTATTTTTACTAGTAACTAAATCCGTTGCTTAATTGAATCTCAAAGTTTCTCACTTTCTTAAAACAAGTAAAGAATATGACCGAGCAAAAAGCAACAAAAACAAAAAGAACATAAACAACGTAGAACGCTATGTTTCCTTAACTATGAAGATTTCAGAAATAAGTAATAACGATTTGCAATAAAAGTATTTTATACGATCAAAGAATAATAAGTTACGGAACAAGGGACGTCTCGCGCTCAAGCTGAGTTTGTCGTATATACGAGGATGTCAAAGACGAGTGCGGGAATCACCTCGCGCACGTGGTGGCTGTTCTATTCTTTTAACACGCTGTTTGCGAAAGATGTTTCACGCACGCTTCGTAATGGTTCGCACACGGAAACAAGCACGAGAAACCGCATTTCGCGCACGTCGTGTTAATTTTTTATTAATACTTTTTTTTTTTTTTTTTTTTGCATTATCGGGATTCATTTTCTGTCTTTGCTGAAACCTGAATAACGATTGCGCAAAAAAACAATTATTTTACGTACGTAATATAAAAACAACTGTACCTTCCTAGTACCAGAGGTCCTGAGCTGTAATTTACAAGGCAAAATGGTAAATCCTCCTGATTTCCCGCACATCTTCCTTATTCCTCCTACCGTCACCGCATGTCGCCACCGCTGCCTGCCACGCTTGGTTTATCCATCCGAGCGGTATGTATGTGCATTTTCTTTTCCATACACATAAAAAGGGATGAGGGAATAAATTGTAGATCTCGACCCCCCTCACGATATCCTCGTTACCCTCGTAGATTCTCTGTGCAACGGATTCTGGACATCTACCCCCTCGATCTCCTAACGCCTCTTTCATTTCCTGGCTCTCGGGCGTAGAGTTACCCGGGCATTTCGTTTCTCACCCGAAATGCGGGATTCTTTTAAGCTTAGAGTTTGATCGAATTCAGCAAACGTGGAACGATGAGAAATGTATATTTGATATTATTTTATGAAAATAATGAAAACAAGCAATATTTTGGCATTGCACTTTAATTTTCTCCCATTTTTGTCGCAAGAAATCTGAATAAATAGAAATTTGTTGTATTCTTTATATTCATATGTGACCAACTTAGTTTTTTAAATGTTTTTATCAATTTAATGATTTTATCAACTAGAACACGATGCGTGTCAGGAATAGAATTTCGGAAAGGTGAACCTAAAAAAAGAAAAATCAATGCCCTCCCAAACATCTGGAGCTTCGCGCCTCTAGAGGCTTCATGTGGCAGCGAGCACGTGATTCGGATTAGCGCTGAAGGTGCGGCGCTATTCCTGTGTTCCTCTGCGCTTATGAAACGCTCAGAATTCCATTCATGTGAGTGTACCTTTCAAGATCCTCGGAGCGAGAAAAATACCGTCCTTACATTAAAAATACCGTTGTTAGCTTTGAACTGAAGAATTTGCCATTGTTTCCTAGTTAGATGAAATTGGAGGTTTCCGTGATGTTCGATGCATGCACGTTTTTTCATAGAAATAGTGCGTTAAATGTGGTGAAAACAAGATCATGTTAAATTTTTTTTAATGGAATTGACAACAATACTACAGGACCTGATTTATCTGATATATCTGGCATTTCCCAGATATATTTTGTTTTAGGTGCTGTATGTTCGTGATGAACATTTTTCGAATAGCGTATAAAAAAATCAATATTTTGTTCTACTATATTATTTTAGATTTTCGTTCCCAATAAAGAATCATGTCTTAATGCATGAAAATGAAAAATCACCGTAGAGTGTTTAATCCCATTTCGACCTCTTTTATTTATATTTTACTACCAAAAAATGAAGGGTGCCCTTTAAAGTAATACAGTAAACCCTCATTAACACGAATTCCAAGGGACCGAAATAAATGGAGTTCGTGGTGTAAAAATTCCTGTTTTCCTAGTATTGTCCGTATTACCGTGCTGGGACCAAAGCTTTGTTCGTGTTACGGCGAAATTCGTGGTAAACGAGTGCGGCGAAATTAGTGATAACGAGGGTTTATTGTAAAATAAAATATGAATAATTAATTACCTTTAAGAATCCTTTGAAAATAGTATTTTATCTTTTTAATCTAAAGCATATTATGGTGCAAAATGCAATAACCACGTCGGCTATTTTTCGAATTAGTGGAGTATTGTTGATTTAATTAATCGCACGAAACTGGTAGCTATGTGCGGACATCAGTCACTTCTCTTCCTTCATCTCCTATACTTCATCACTGCTTTCAGAACAATATGACTCTCTCAAAACATTTACTACACTTACGGGACAAATGACCATAGCCGTTGACGCGCTCGAAAGTAATCAAACATTAAAACCGATAATTTGTTTTTACATGGCTCCAATACGCAAACAATTTTTTTGTAATCATTCACAAAAAGAAGGGAGGGTCTAAGATGAGATTTTATGTAAGACTAATATGATAAGTGTAGATTTGCTTTATAGATAATCGTAAAAAATGGAACTTTGTAACTGTGGTATTTGTAATGTTCGTGCATAATCAAAACTGAATTGGATGATGATTGAGATGGAAGATTCGTGTATTTAAAGAAGGGAGGCCAGTGTCAGTCTAATTATAGAGGGCGACGTACTTAGGCGTTACGAAACGCTTCGAGGAAGTAGCGCACCATCCATTTCATCTAAGGCACAACAATTGTGAAGATCTTGAAGCAACGAAATTGAATTTGAGAATTTAATGGGCCCTTGTACACAGTTTTCAGTACTTTATGTTTAACGTTTTCATAGTTAGATCATTGTTTGTCGCACCACAATTAGCATTCACCCGACGAGGCTTTTTACATAAAATTCACAAGCTCATACAATCCTTTATGTACTAAAATGCCAAAAAATTAACATGTCACCAATGTATCGTGCTCGGTTGCGGCTGAGGACCGCTGGCCAAGTGGAAATAGACGGGTTTCTTAAAGAACCAAATTAGGCCAGATTCGAGATTTTTCAGAGGCACCAAAAACATAGCGCAGACGTGTATAGTAATGAAGTTGTGATTTTCCCCCACCTTGTATCTCTCAGTGTGTTTGGTACTTGCTCAAAGGAAATGTCCCAGCAGATAGCGCCAATTGTAAGGAATAACTTGGTGAAATATTTCAAAATATTGAAGTTTGGACTAGCTTGGTTCTTCTATGAAACCCCTCAAATAAATGAAGCTTTCGAACGAACTCTTGGTTTATATTAGGCTTGCTTATGTTAGGGTTGTCTATCGGCGACGTCAGCGACAGAATTGTGGGATCGAATCCCGTGTAGGGCATTGTTTTCACCTTGTGATGGTGGCATTTAGAAAAAAGTGAACGGTCACATTTTAAATAACATTGTGACAAGATTGTCGTACGTGATTTACAAATGATACGAACTTAGCGTAATAAAAACTACACGATTTCATATCAAACTCAATTTTTTTACCAATGGACAATAAGCGTTTTGATTAGTTGCTCCCCGTTGATATTTACCCGGTTTCCGTAGATTATTTCTGCTCCTGAAGAGGTGGCAGATCTACTCACAAAGTATCTGAGAACTCGTTTGAGGCTTGCGTCACAGATACAGCAGAGACGATGACGCAACATAATTATCTGCAAAAGTGCAAATGTAAGTTACTCATCGCTCTTATTGTCTGGGGTTTTTCCGAACAAGGAGTGTTGAGACAATGTGGTATGACAGCAGTAGCGATTTGCTTGACGGTGAGCATAGACCTTCGCTTGAGCTGTGTCTATCCTCCCACTTACAGTAGATAAACAAACGTTCGTGTCATGTCGATCCTCACTAACAAATTTACAATCGATTTTAATGGGACTTTGAGTATGTGTTGATCACCCCTCCCGAAAAAGTTTTTTTTACTTCGTTTATTTGAAATAGCAGAACATACATTTTCCTTTTATTGCTTGAGAAAAGTTGTAGAATCTATCCATTCAAAACTGCTTTCCTCTTATTATTTTTTATGGACTGTGTCACATTTATCTTGTTTGTTCGGTAAGGTGTTAGTTATTTTCCCTATTGTTTGTTCTTTAAAAATAAAATGTCTAACTCTAAAGTTTGCAGTCGGAACTAATCCTTTACCGATCACTCACTGTATTTGACATGGCTAATTTTCGATACACTACTTAATTATTCCTTTTCTCTGAAGACGACACTTTTGTTACAAAGCATTTTCTGACAGATCTGATGTATTTCGAACCAAGCGATGTACCAACATGTCATCGCTTTTTTTTCTCTAACGATTGTATGTTCATGGAAATGCAATTAAAGGAAGGAAAACATATCATTGTCCGTTTTTAACGAAACCCCGTTACGTTGTGGAATTTCTAATTTCCGACACCTCAGTTGCGCCAAGTCTCATGTTTCCCCTATATTTTCCGTAGCATCAATTTGCAATACGCATTTGCATACAACTTAGCTGCGTCGCTCTCCTGATAATACGGTAAATAATCGTAGTAAATCTTTCATTTTTTACAAACTTTTCTGCAAAATAGCATCTCCATGCCCATTTCAAAACTGCGTATGTAGCAAATGACTTCTTCCGAGATAGTGAAGTGAACATCAGATTTCACCCTGCACGTGAACATGACAGAGCAACGGTTTCCAAGCGGAATGCTAATTCTGCATTTGTCCTCCGCTGTGATAACTACCAATTGCTTCCAAGAATTTGAAAACGTTGTTGGGGTATTTGCTAAAGTAAGAATAGCTCTGAAGAGGAATGTATTTCATTGCAGGTATGAGGGTATCATTTTGCTTCACATACGACTACATCCTAATGAGTGCTTCGTGGCATTACATGCAGATTCCACTTTTCCTAAGTAGGCAAAGGTGAAAAGATAGAGGAAGGACAATGGACAAACGAATAGAGGTAGACAAAGGAGAAAAGATAAAGACTGAACTTAAACGTCGGCTATCTTTCTTTTCTCTTGATATTATGAAATAGCTGCTATCTACAAATTATTGTAGTAAGTTGTAAGTCTGTTTTGAAATTAATTAGAATTTTAAGCAGAACTCTTTATTAAAAAGATCTTCAGCTCATGGTCCTTTCAAGAATTGTAGTTGTTATTATTGCAATTTGTAATTACGTTGAAATATGTTCTAATTATTATTCGCAGATCCTTCAAAGAAAATCTTGAATTCTCAACATTTTAATCGTACCGCAATTGCTTTATTGCTTGAATAGTTCCCTGTCTCGGTTCTATATAAGAAAAGGTCTTACACTGTGTGATACATAGCTTATGAATCTTACTGTCACAGCTGTGATGTAATGAATACATGCACTTCCTTTCTAAAATTCAGGAGAATACAGAGGAGTCGAGTATTTTGAAAACGTAGTGGTACCGCAGATTGGCACAGACTTACTCGTATTAGTATTCTAACCTCTTTTGTCTGGGCTAGGTTTACCGATTCGCCCCATTCTTCCTGGCTCTCATCTATTGCCACTTAAAGAACATGTTTTAACATTTTCTCAGTTTTTCGGTCCTCATTATAGTAGAATTTAATATTGCTTTAAAAATGGTGTAGAAGGGCAAAACCTGGTCCAATACGTAAATTTTCATTGAAAAATTTAGAATCATTTTTTAAAAAATTTGAAAAATGTCCCAGGGGTTTCATGTAAAGTACCTCCAAAATTTAAAGAATTATTTTAAAAATCGCCGAACTTTTAATTGGGTCAGTTCGACCGGGGAATATTCATTTTGAAAAAAATTCTTCGAATAGTTCAGGTGCCATTGTTGTTCACAGACGAACCGACGATTTGTAAAGAAAATAAATCTTTTTCAGTATTGGGGTATCCCAAAACATATTTTTCCGTTTAAATCTCAAAATCTATTTTCTGTAGCTTTACATAATATTTTCTGTAATATTTCGTGCATTACTCCGTATATACAAGAAAGTAATAGTGTTCTTAGTCTCCTTCATTTGTATTGACCTGGCGCAAGTCTTCCTAAGCTTTTCAGCACTAACACGTTTTAAAAAGTAAAAATTACTAAAAAGTAAAAATTAAGAATCGTAATTTCTAAAATTGTTTTATGTATAATAAATTAGTAAAGTGATAGTTTAAGCTCTGGCACCCATCCATATCAGCCGTACGTAGTTGGATTCAAAGAACCCTTCCCTTGGAATATGCTTAAGAGGAAAAGTGGCTCTTTACTCGATTAATAGTGGAAACGTCAATAAACAAATAGGACAGGAATACCAAAAAAAACAACAACATACGTCTGGTTCAGCGTTTTAGTAGAAATCACCAACGAGGAAGTTAAGTCACATGAATTCATACTTTGTTTTAGTTGCTATTGAAAAAAGAATTGAACCGAAAGTTGTTAGTAATTAATTTTAGAGTGTATTTCGGTTAATCTGTTTTGTCAGTTATGAAAACATCAGACTCACGATGGTTGGTTGTTAGTAATTCCAGGCGCATCAACTACCGAGGTCAGTAGTCCCGAAAGCGTAGTGCATGTTTTTGATCGGGAGGTGGCGGTGATCTTCCCCCGCAGGATGGCGAGTTCCCGCGCCGACCTCCCAGCGGCTAGCTGGGTATTCCTCTACCAGGTATCTCCTAACAGCGGGGCACCGGGCCGGGATGAGCTGTAAGCTCCAGACCGGTCTCCCGGCATGTGTGGTAGTGTAGTGCATGTAAGTGTCTAATGTAATGCTTCGCGAGCGGTCCGTGGCCCGTTTGTTACGATACTGCTCCGGCATCCCCTTGTCGATTGAAGAAACCAAGAAAAACTACCGATCAGAGCAGCCGGCCTCTAAAATTCTCCTCCAGACAGCGACTGAATTCGACCTGACAAACTAGTGTCGAAAACCTTACCACTGTCGGGACTCGAGCCTAGGACCTCCCGGTCAGAGGCACTGCAGTGACATCAGTTGACGCTCTGAGCCACCTCTTCCGGTCTGACTCGCGATGATGAATGCATCGATCAGTTAGAGTTTGTTGTGGGACGTCATGACCTAATTTTCGGTCACCGGCCGTGGTAATTGAGCGTGTCATGCTTTACTGCTCAATAAAGCCACAGGTTGTGTTTAAAACGACTGTCCCAAAAGTCATGTTATAAACTGGCGGGACATGCGTTGGAGAATGAGAAGATATTTTCTAATTCGCCATGCGCAAAACATGGTTTCTGATGGTGGATTTCCGTGTACGAAACAGCTAATTTTTTCATTCTGAATTATGGTATGCGAAACATTACGAGAATGCGTGAGACATCGCGAAGTATGTGAAACATCTTTCATAAACGCCGCGACGTGTTAAAATAGTTGTTTACAACAAGGGCGCGAAACAGGTTATTCACGAACGAGGCGTCCGAGCGTGGCGAGGACGCCGAAGAGACGGGTGCGGGAATCACCTTTGCGATATACCAAAACGACGAACCATTTTTATTATGGAAATGTCATTTTATTTGACACACATATATATATATATATATATATATATATATATATATATATATATATATATATATATATATAAAAGAAAGTCATGTTAGTTACACTATTTATAACTCAAGAACGGCTGTACCGATTTGGCTGAAAATTGGTGAGCAGGAAGCTCAGAGCCAGGAGACGGACATAGGATACTGTTTATCCCGTTCGACAGCGTTCCTGTGTGAGAACGCACGTTTTTGCGTGATTTCGCATGTTAGCGGTCATTGTTGCCTGTTGTAACCCATTGTTGTAACGCCGCACTGATAACAGAAGGCGATAATGATAGCCGCTTTTCGTTCGCCGTTATATCTATATATACTGCACCTATTATATACTTACGTTATACCTATATATACTTCACCTATGCACCAAAATACAGGAACAATAATGAATGATTAATCTACTTAATTTTTTTATTTGCATTTTTTAATAAACAATTTAACTTAATAAATTCCAAAATCTGCTTATTTATTGCCTTTAACAGCCGATCCCTATTATTACAGCTTTGTATTTCTCTCTTAAACAAAAATCAATTTTAAAAAAACGCTCTGCTACGTAATAGATTTTTTAATTATCTATTTAATATCAGAGCGTTTTTTTGAAATTCTTCTTTGTTTGAGAGAAAAACACAAATCTGCAATAGCTTTATTATCACGAGTGCAACAATGATAGTACAGTTTCTCACAGTGAGTGCGACGCGAAAAAAAAGATGGGACCCGCTGTTAAGGCGGAACAGAGTTCGCCGGGTCAGCTAGTAGAATATAGGCATGTCAATAGACGATCGCGAGGGGGTCGCTATGTGATAAATAAACAATTGGCGTTAAGGATCATTTTCGTTAGGTTGAAATGACAGAGCAGAGGCGGAATAAGCATTGTTTTGAGAGACAAAAGAAAAATATATATAATTGGGATGCTTCCGAATTTTTAGAAGAACATTCATTCGCTAGAGCAATGCGGTGATGAGCGGGTCGGCTCGTGATATATTTTACTAGATCGAGAAAAGACACTAATTGACAGTTGTTTAAATTAACTATGTCTAATTAACTAAGACCAAACTGACACCTACCGATAGGCAGAACCCCACATGATTTCCATACAAGAAAGACGTTTTCGGGTGTGTGCCCATAGAATTATTTTCGCTTCGTAGCCCCTCCGGAATCTCCCCTCGATGTTTCTTAGAGTTCAGGTTCATCTGTTTAAAGGCTCTGTGGGCGAGAATCGATGTCTCCCAATTGTAGGGGGCGCTAAGGGCGCCAAAAGAATTCTGAACAAAATCTTGATACGCCAAGTACATGAATATGGACAGAAGTGTGCCACTTTAGGAACCAAATTGTGTGATTGCATCAGAATTTAAAATCTCTTCTAAGGCATTTGGCTGTTTCCGTCATAGTAAACTTACCCCTAAGACGCTGGAAATCCCAGCGTGTTCCTCACAGAAGCCTTCATCTAAAAGTACACATCCGCCCATGATACTCTGTGATGAGTCAATGTGAATGTTTGACTTGTAGGCTTTCAGAGAGAACAAGCCGTAACCGTACGCACACAAGCCATACGAGCCCCTGGGCCAAACCATCGTTGAGACTAGTTTGTTTGCTCAGATTAGAAGGCATGGAGTTCCAAGTTTACTATTTGGGTAAGCCGTGCATCAGAATCCTTTATCATGACGTTGCAGCGTTTATTTCGGTGTCTCTGGAAGTGTGAGAATGTGCGATCTACGGCTATTTTGCGTACCCGATAAATTAATATTAACCTTCGTCTCTCCTTCTGTCGCTGGGGCAAGGGACTCTTCTTGGACTAAGCGAAAAGTTGATTATTTCATCGTAGGATTCCTCTTTGCGGCCACGTTGAAAGAGGCCAACATCCCCAACAATCTCTTTTATTCTTTTGTTATAGGTGTGTTAGTAGTCTTTGATGCCGGGTATTTCGTGGCTCCATTTGTTTTTATTGTTTGATGTGCCGCATCAAAATACTGGTGGTTTTACATTTTCAACTGTTTTTGGCAGCCGAGTTCCCTATACACATATTCTATTTTTTCTATTTTGGTATTTGCGTGTGGTTGCCAATTGTGTGCCCTTTGTTTTTATAAACAATGTGAGAAGGTTTGCTATTATAAGCTGGCCAACTGAGTTTTGTGAGTGATCTTTCTTCCTCTCCCTCCCACCCTCTTCCTTCTCATCTTTCCTCCATTTCTCTCCCTCTCCACTTTTCTTCTCCCTCTTTTCTTCTCTCTCTCTCTCTCTCTCTCTCTCACTTTCTCTTTGTGTGTGTGTGTGTGTGTTTTGATCTCTTTCTGGTCATTTCGATCTTTTCCGAAAATATTTAGGAGTTGCGGTGTTTTCCTTACTAAAGGCATTTCGAGAACACATGACTACACCAACTCGGCTTTACCGAATTTGTAGAAGTGTGACCTTAATTTTCCTTGGAACAGATGTCTAGGTCTTACACACACAGACCCAGGTTTAAAGTTATTTACCTATCCCTGCACAGTGATATTCACAAGTCTGCATCCTGCTGGAGCCCAGCAGAGCAGTTCTGAGAAATGCAAAATGTGGGCTGTGTAAGAAGCCCCCTCGTGGTGCTGTGGTTTGATGTGTAATGAAGAATGTATTTGGCATGCATTTCGACGTGTGCTGATGCAAGTGTTGGGACGGGGACTTGGTGTACGCTGCAGTACTTGATATTTGGAGGGCAGATGTGTGCGCTGAAGTGCTTAACAGCTCTTATCGAGCTGATTTATGCAAGTTTGCGGAATGAAACCCGATCGAAGGCGTGGGTTTTTAAAATGCTTCGTACGCCTTCGGAGGGGAAGTAAAGTCGGCTGTCCCATGTTATAGATTTCCTCTGTGTAAAAGACCCTCAAACCTAAAAGAAGCCTCTGAGCAATTGTAGCGAAATGTGCGTGGTCATACGGAAGAGCAGGCCGAGTGGCCTGAGTGTCGCCACGTAAAATAAGGCGTGATTGGGACGAATTGAAGTGCATGTGTGCGTGTGCGTTTGTGCCTTAGCTGGAGGCCGACGCGGCGGACGAGCGGTCCGCGACGGTGCAGCTGCGGGTGCCGGTGGCGGTGGACGGCGACGACGGCCTCTTCTACGTGTGCGTCATGGAGCCCCTGGACGAGGCGCAGGCGGCGGCGGCGGCGGCGACGCCGGCGCCCGCGCCCGCGACGGGGGAGGCGGCGGAGGCCGAGACGGTGCGCTGGCTGCACCAGGGCAACGCCCCCTGGCTCGCCATCCGCTCCTACGAGAAGCTGCTGCCCACCTGGCTGTCCATCGCCATCATCGTCGTCTGCCTCACCTTCTCCGCGCTCTTCTCCGGCCTCAACCTCGGACTCATGTCCATGGACCAGACCGACCTCAAGATCGTCGCCAACACGGGCTCCGAGCAGGAGCGCCGCTACGCGCAGGTGCGTGCACTTACGGGTTGCCCAAAATTGGTTTTTATTTATTTCTCAACGCTCTTTGCGTCTGGCTGATAGCAAGCTTTGGTGGAAGTCATACAAAATATAACAATGCTTTACGTAGATGGTACGTTTTTTGCTCTAAAAATGTTCACAAGCAGTGTCTATGGAACTGAATGCAGGGGTAGTTAGGTACGCATAGAGGAGTTTTTAGCAGCCTTCAACAGAACACTGTATTAAGTATCCCAAGCTCTGATTATCCATTATTCTTCTTGAAAAATTAACACAAAATCGGCGCAAAAAGACAATTATGTGCAACTGATTATTCACGAGTGTGTCAGCGCGTATGTATATTTATTAACGGGCACATATTGGTCTTTCTGTCATCTGTAATATAGAGTATTATCTGATGTGTTCGCCCTTTTAACATATGGAAATATTTTCTAACGTAATGCATATAAAATTAATGTATACTCATTTATTATACATAGTGCATGTTATATTGACTTCGGCACTATCTTTATAACAATTTTATAGAAATAAACGTGGTGGATTTAAAAATAGAGAAAATATATTTTATCAAAGGACGCTCAAGGCGATTCCATAATTTTCCATTCAATTTTACTTTCGCGCCTCCTACCTTTTTTACATAGTAAAATGAACGTATTGTAATGCTGCAACGAAAAGAGGCAGTTCTAATGTAAAAGTTGCTGAATTTATGTACCTTACTTTTGAAAACTCATGTGGTAATGGAATTTTTAATGTTCTCGCGAAACATGGCGGTTACGTTGTGTCACAGCGCTTTCCAATGACACAATGAATTTTTCTTAAGAGTACCTTGGGATAAGTTATAGGATGTTAAGGGAATCCCTATGTTGTTTTGCCATCTGCAGGCCATCATGCCCGTGCGCAAGATGGGCAACTACCTGCTGTGCAGCATCCTGCTGGGCAACGTGCTCGTCAACTCCACCTTCACCATCCTGCTGGACGACCTGACATCGGGGCTGGTGGCCATCGTGGGCTCGACGCTCGCCATCGTCGTCTTCGGCGAGATCTCGCCGCAGGCGGTGTGCTCGCGCCACGGGCTGGCCGTCGGCGCCAAGACCATCTACATCACCAAGCTGGTCATGCTCATCACCTTCCCGCTCTCCTACCCCATCAGCAAGCTGCTGGACCGGCTGCTCGGCGTGGAGCTCGGCAACGTGTACAACCGGGAGCGCCTCAAAGAACTGGTAAAGGTAGGCGCCACTCTCGTCCATCTGCTTTCGCTTTGCGTTTGCATGTACAGGGTGCGCCAAAAAATTCTAACTATACCGCGCGCCGATCGACTATGGGCTTGACATTAGAGATTCGCTTCATGTTTGAGTGATGGGCGATTGTGCAAAAGCGTGTTTCATGATGTAATCTTCTGTACCTGTCTACTCGGAGGCAAATAAAGGAGATAGTTCGGAATTGTATGTGATTGCAGCGAAAAATTCAGTCGTTGGATGTCCTATGTGTCAGCCGTCATTATCAGCATTTTTTTAATGATATTTTGACGACTTGCTGACATTTCTTTCGCATTCAAGTCCGGACCCCTCCTGAGGCACAATGTCAAGCTCACAGAAGTTCGGTGGGCAGGCTAGTGCTGTGCGTTATTGGTTTGTCTTCGTAACGTTGTTTGTGCGTTTTCGAGTGAACACCTCAGTCTCCTCTGAATAACAAACCATGAACAATTATTGTTCGTAAAAAGGGTACTCTGTGAAGAACTGGATGCACACCCAAGGAGTTCAAGGTAGGCTTTACTCTTTATCGTCTATTTGCTTTCGCTTTGCTTGTGCTTGCATGTAGAGAGTGCGCCAGAAAAAAAACTACGAGCCATTGTTGTGTGTGTAACTGTATTTAATAAGTTTATTACATTAAGACAGTTGTAAACGTGAAAATCTTTCGTTCGGATTAATTGAATTATTGTGACTTGATACTGTGGATCGATTTTATGGGTCGTCCATTCCGTAACTGTTTAAGAAATCAAAAGCTGTTGTTGTTGCTTTTTTTTTCAGGGTTCACTTTCATGGGGAGCTGACTTGTGTTGGTTATAATTTGGCTGTGCCGGCAATGGTCGGTCAATCGGGGGCCTCTGATTCGACCGAAACATATTTTTTGCATATATCTTCTTGCATATAAAAAACAAAGCATCGAACACTTAGTCCAAGGGGTATACTTCACATTGAGTACCAGTTAAATTTGGTACTTCAAAGTTTGAAATCCGGAAGCATCTTATATTCATCGAGTAATTTTTTTTCAATCTTTTGATCTTGATTTTAGTCATTTAGTGGTACATTTTATGAGAGAAAATTTTGGAATTTTGCAATGATCGGAAACAGAACCACAGTCAAATTGCTACCAGTCCTGCGGCTTGTCGTCTGGGCAAACAGCTGGTAACGATTCGATTGCGATTCAGACTTGCCTAAATGAGCTACGGACTCATAAAAAATAAATATTTTTAGAATGAACCCAATGTGGTTTTGTTGAGCGTACATTCATTTGCAGGTCTTCTTTTCAATTACTATTCTAAACATCGTTAGTTTAATTTCGTCGTATTGGAAGATTTTTTTGTTGCTTGGAACAAAATTTTCCTCGAGGCTCCTACATATTGGGAAGGGTGCCGTTGAAATTTTGTAACATTCTTCGTAGTCAATCAAATGTGATTATAAAATATATAATGTGAATTGCCTGGACATATGAATGTTCTTAATGGTAGAACAGTTTTAATTCTTAACTGTAAACAATTTTTCACGTGAAGAATGAAAGGCGCTCTTTTTCACGATTTTCCTTTCAGTCACATTATTAAGAGCGGCGAATCGTAAGCAAATTCTAGGCCAATGATCTGTCAAAACCGGAATTTCAATATGCGAATTGCACGAGTGACGAATAATATATTGTCTTATAAGAGCAATCGTGGGCGTGGATTCCCAAGAAAGCACGCCATGGACTATGCGCTCCATCTGCTACCGGGTGACACCAAACCTGATTAATAGCCCACGTTCGTGAGATGTCGCTCTTCCTTTCGCTCTGCCCTGCTGAGAAGTAATTCTCGAGGTCAAGGGGGCCCGAATTTCAAGAAAAACTGGGAACTTTCATTTCTGCTCCCTTTAGAAGTTCTGCATTCTAAGAAGAAAAAGTGTGTCTAAAAAGTGTAGTCGAAATAAAGTGAATGTGGAGACGAAGGTAGAGTCCTGATAGCAATAAATGACTAAAGGCGCAGGGCGAAATGGATTTTATTTATTGAGCCATACTCGTAAATTATTAAGCAGTGTGTCTGGGCACAGAGGACCGCCTTCTCTGGTGCACCGACTGAATTTAATCACTGTCATCATTTCCATTGCCTTTTCACTGTCTCTGACCGGGAAGTCCTAGGATTTCAATCCTTACGTGGCGGATTTTCGACAGGTTTTACGTAGCTAGGTCGAATTCAGCCACTGTCTAGAGAATTCTAGGGGCCGGCTACTCTGATCGGTAGATTGTCTTGGTTTCCATTGTGAATACCACGCCAGTGCGGGGGAAGTAATCTAACGAACGTGCCACGAAGCGCGCGCGATCTTACCTTCCTCATTCTTGTGTCCCCCTTCTCGTACACACGCACTGCACTACCACTCGTGAGGGAGAACCCTCGCAGGTCTATATGTAGGCTGGCGCTGGATCTCACTTTTGCGCGGAAGGAAAACCGCCACCTCCCGGTACAAGACAGGCACTAAACTAATGGGGGACTAACGGTCATATCATTTGACACACCCGGAAACATCAGTTGAATCATTCCATTCACTATTGCGCAAACAGGTAAGGTCTTTCGGTACAGACTCCTAGCGTTTTCTGATAGTCCAGAGGTTGTTATTTTCACTTAGCCAGAATTCTCGCAATACACATTTCCGTATGGTGCGCACTTGATATGCGTCCCCTCTCGTCCCGGATGCACACAATCGGGGAGAGATCAGAGAGTGAAACGTGCCAAGGGGTGGGGTCCATATCTTCAAAGTATGGTGATGGCATCACTGTGCGGGCGAGCGTTATTCCATCTTAAGAGATTCAGAAAGGTTAGGGCTTCTGGTGATTGTTATTGATCTTCACCTGAGACCGTCACCTTCGTACGATCTTTTTCTGAATTTTCGAAAATTTCAAAAGTTTGAATTATTTCCGTTGCCTTCCTACAGCTACAAAATAAAAGAAAATACTAATGAAATTTGTTGTTCATAATCAGTTCTTTCAATAAGGTCATGTATATTTTCTTTAAAATTTGTAGTAGTTTTCGCGATATATTGTGAGCAATATTTGCAATTTTAAAAAACAACAAAAACAGTATTTTCTCAAAAACTGCTCCAAATTTTTTCTTTGAACTTTTGGTATTAGTGCTAAACGTACCCTATAAGATGATATGAACGCCATATTGCGCTTCTTTTTTTTTGTTTTTCAAAAAATTACAAAAATATTTTTTGGTTTGTTTCTGACATTGTTAATATTGACATACATTAGCGGCGATTTGTTCACATTCTATGAATGATTACATGTGCTTTAAATCATGTCATAAGATTTTCGAAAACTCTACAGTTATTTGTGAAAATTAGCTCAAATTTTCACATTTTGAGAAACGCGTAATGCCATTTTCTCAAAAATTATTCGAAATTTTTTCTTGAAACTCTTCCAACGGATAGTGCTATTTCCACTGTTTAATATATCGTAAAGTTCATTTTGGTGTCTTCTTTTGTTTTTTCAAAAATTACACAAATGTTTTTTGTTTTTTTTTCAATATCTCTCACGCCGTTAATATGCACATTTCCATCGATTAGTATACATTATTGTATTTGCGAGTGGAAGTACTTCAAATGACTTCAATTGAAGTTTTTCGAAAACTCAATAGATTCCTGTGAAAGAGAGCTTTAAATTTTGCATTTACAGTAGCATTTTAGCGCCATTTTTTTAAAAAACATCTAAATGTTTAGTTTCTTTCAGTTTGGAAACCGAAAAAGTGCATATATGAAAAAAATGATGATTTGGTCGGCGATGGATGGCAGCTGGCAAAAGGATGAGACACGACCGAAAAGCTAGACTCGGTCAAAGAAATTAGGAAACTAACTAGGACGAGAAAGTCTGTAACATTTTGTAGCACTACTAGATTTTGTGTTATAATTTGTGCATTATGTTTATTGTGGACTTTAAAACGGCTAAGTTCGCCAATTTTTTTCTCCAATTTCGTTTTTTTATACAGGAGTAACTACTGAATGAATCTTATTCAAATAACGCATTCACTTGACATGTAAATGATAGTTTTGTCCTATTTTTTCGAAAATTATGAAGCTATCAGAAGTTAAGTTTTGCCTAATTAATTGTGTTTGCATTCTCTTTGTCGCAACTTTCAACTGCTATTTCGATGTCACTAATCGAGGCCACGCATTCGGACTTTTTTGTTGGAGTGTGTATTGTGAAATCAATCCAATGTGTGTGAAATTTGCGAAATCCATATTTTGTCGCAGATAAAATTACAAATGCCAGGATATTTTCATTTGTGCATTTCTAAAACCCTACTCATGTCATAATTAACTCAGTCGCCATTCAATACACGCTAATAATTAATAATTCGATGTTTTAAACCGTTAAAAGGGTATTTCGATTTTTAATATTCTAAAAGCCTTTTAATTGCATTGCGAACATCAACATAGATGTGAAATTATTTGGAGGCTACCTATTAATATTCTGTTAAAGTAATTTTGCTTTAAACGTTTCCTCGCCAACCAATTGTCTTTTCAATATACATAGTGGCTCCTCTGAGTTTGTTATGGTTTTAATGAATAATGAAAATGTCGAGCAAGAACAATACATTAAGAGCACGAATAAATGCAATAAATGTTTGAAGGCTTGTTTTTTGTTCAACAACATTAAGTTCTACGTCTTTATGGCAAGAATTAGGCTTTGACTTATTTCACCTAAACATACTTAATCTCTGATTAATTTTATTCGTCTTTTTATATTACAGCGACATTCAGGAATGTAAATGAGGACCAACAACAACATCAACAGAAAAACGATTTTCTGGAAATGAGAATGAAGGTTTCAGTGTTCTCAAGTTATGAAATCTACTACCGATTTCTTCAGCATGCCAGTTATTTTACACAAATAATCAGTTTCCTCCTTACCGTCAGGAAGGCTTTCACTAATTTTCTTCAAACATTTGAAATGAGCGAAAGTTTTAATTCTGGAATTAAAAATTTGACGGTGAGATCTGAGATAAATATAAAATACTGTACCCAGACTAATGTTCACAATATATTGCATTGTTTGGATCTTCAGGGTATAACGAAGATATTCTGTGATGTGGAGTTCCCAAAATTTTGAACACGTATGGCTCGTGAGCAGGTGACAATGTAATATCAGCACAAAAGATATAGCTCTATTATACTGAAGGATATTATTTCTAAAGTTTTTGATGTGTCATCATCTCCTATAAACAACTGTTGATTTCTTCTGGCATATTGCTCGAAGGTATACTTATTTTCCCATTTAAGCAACACAGAGTAAATCGTTTGCAGAATTTCTCTCACATGGAAAGTACAAAGCAAACAAAACTGACATTTCATAGACAATGACCCAATAGAAAATGAAATGACCTCACTATCACGACACCTACGCTGACTTTCTCTTTCCCTGCGTCCAGTTAATGAACGTTTGCGTCTTTTGGGGCGCGTGGACAACGATTCGGAATTCCACATAACCTGTAAACAACTTCACTAAAGTAAAACAAAGCAAAACCCACTGTGCGAATGTTCTCTACAAAATACACCACAGAAGCAAATACATGCAAATTGTCAACACCACAATGCAATTATTACACTGAAACAAAACCTTGACGAATTGTAAACAAATCTCAATAATCAAAACAAAACATCAAGCAGCGTGAACACACATCTATCGACTCATATATCGATTTGGAAACTGTCACCTTTTGAAAGAAAACAATTGACTATTGATAAGCGTACTATTAAAGAATGATTTAATTAATTAATTTACACCGTAAATGGTGGTGAATCAACACAAACAATATCTGATAACACATCTAGGAATCATATTCTTTCATTTAAAAGAAAAAATACAACAAACGGTCCAGTAGAAGCTCTAAACGAAGCCATGGCAGAATACCTTATTTTTTTAAATATATTATTATTATTATTATTATTATTATTATTATTTAGTGTGTGAAACGTTATTACTAGTTTCCTTCGGTCGTGGGAGAAATATTGATATTTGCAATAACAAGAGTGGATTCTTGACATTACGTCTTACAGCATTGATTTATAATCTCAAAAAAATAACAAATTGCAACGTAATTTGCGCGCAAGGAGAGATTCAGAAAGGATCATTATTGAAATGCTTATACTTTGTATGCCTTAATGTGGAATAGTGATGGCCAACCTTTTACATACCGTCTTCCATTTTTCAACGCACGCATTCAGTTGCGCCAAAGAACAGAAGTCCCTTTCGTAACTTCTAATCTAAGTTTATGGTGGTTGTTGGAAAATAGATGAAGGGGTTATCTGCTTCCCTTGGAGGAAGAAAAGAGATAACTAAATCACCCACCTAATAGTTAATTGTGCACCGAGGGTTCTAATGATCGAGGGACGAAAAAATGCGGGACAACCTTTGGTCCGAGAGCTTTTTGTCGCTCGAGATCATTGGAACCAGTTAACGCCCGTAGTGTATTCATGATTTCATTTTTTACCTAATTTTATTGATTAAGAGTTACTTCTTTACTAATTTACTAGATGTTAACTTCACTCTCTCTTTTCATATATTCCTTCTACAATTCCCTTTCATAATTCCCTCCATGTAGCGTCATTCAACTGTTTTCATATTTCCCTCGTAACTTATGTTTCCCTCGTAACTTATGTTTCCCTCGTAACTTATGTTTCCCTCGTTACTTATGTTTCCCTCGTAATTTGTATTAAAAATTATTTAAATGTTAATATAAAAAATCATAATCTCCTATTCAAATATTGTTATTGCTCGTTCATTTATTTTAGAAATTGCCGATTTGTGAACTCTCGAAAAAAAAATATAGTAAAGATGTGTCTATCTTCTTGAAGTTTTATTATTTTGTCGCCCACATCGTTTTCTTCTTTGTCTTAATATTTCGATATACATAATAACCCACAATCAGATAATTCTTGTGTGGGACCTTCATAATCCATCGACATTCTCTGAACAACTCAAATATGAAGGAAAATATTGACCTTGTATGGAGGAGGTATCATAATTCCAACTTGTCAATATGTACTGAATATGTGAGAGCCTCCTTTCTTGTCGCCACGGATATCGGCCCGTGTTCTTCTCTAGACGGGTTTCGTCACTGCACGAAGGCTTTTGTCTGCGGAAACTCCAGGGCCATCCCCCTCTCCACCCCAACCCCTTCTAACCCGTCTCGTCGCGGGCGCACTTCCAGACGAGGTCATATCCAGATTTAGAGTGCTAGGCGCCGTATACCCAGTAAACATTGTGACCCTTTCTATTGCAATGTCAGCTCTGAGTAAGACGGACATGCCGAAGATCTCCTGCTATTCCCGAAGATCGAGGTTTCCATCGCGTTGGGAGGGAGCATATCCTGGAGGTCGCGACCGCAGCCTTGAAAGAGCGCTCAGTAATATTCTTTACTGCATACATATGTGGTAAAGAGAAAGCATTGTAATACTGCGGCAAAAATCGGCGATTTTTCTATACAAAAACTAGTTTGGGGGCCCTGATTGAAAAATAAGATAAATCGTGTCCCTATATTTAGTAATTGTTAATAAATTGTGTTCCTATATTGGTAAGTGAAAATAACTGCATCTAACACATTGTGTGGTCAGAATTCAAATTTTGGTGGGCCTTTGATACTGAAAGAAATGATTGGCGGTAAAAGGTCTGTCTGTCCGTCCCTCCCTTTGTGGTCACAAAACCGGTCTGACGATTGTCTCCAAAATGATATTCCTTGATCGATCTGGCTGAACTCGAAGCCCTGCGAGTTTGTAACGGATATTTTGATTTGGGGGCGAATTTTACATGGAGCTTCCTACACTTTCATAATTTTCTCGGAAATGTCATTACATTTGTTTGTTTGAACTTTTTTCTCAGAGGGGATAAACGATACTTGACACAAGTGTAATTTTCGTTAAAATCTCTGAATTTTCGAAAATTGCAAAGGTTCAAACTTTTTCTGGGTCTTCTTTCTTATTCTTCAAATAAGGTGATGTTGCATTTTTCTTATTCTTTAAATAAGGTGATGTTCCATTTTGCCGTGTACAATATAGACCATTTTTAAACAATTATTTTTTCAAAATTTATTTGTTTTTTAAATTTATTTGTACCAGAAGTCTCAGAAAAGAATCTTTCTTTATAAATTCACAAAATAAGTCCAAAAATTCCTTTTGAAACTGAACAAATATTAGTCTCTCTCTGCTAATATTTACTTCAAACAAAGTAATTAATAAGAAAAGAAAATATTTATATGTATTTGGCATTCTGCGTCGATTGTCCGATTTTGCCGGCTAGCTAACCGTGTCCCCCACACCCGGGCCTAGTTTAATTTCCACGCTTCGGGGTGGGTGGAAGGAAAGTCTGCCTGCCTGAGCTTTTCTTCGACACTCGGCTACAGAAAATGAGACGATTTTAAAGGAAAGTAGCTAAAACTGTTTTTGCCTCGACCCGGAGTCACATCACTGGAGGCTAGTAAGCTGCCCATCAGCCCTCCTAGGGCTTAGAAAGAAAAATACAGTCGACTCCGGGTATAGTGAACTTCTGGGGACTAACATTTTTGGCTCACTATATCGGATGATGTCAAAATTAAACAGAATTTCTCCACAATTATTGGTTTTATTAATATAAAGATGCAGTAAAATATATGAACAGTCCGAACTGAAACTTTCAATATCATTTGTCCTTAAAAAAGCAGTTATTTTCAATTTTTTGCTTCGTACGTTTTTATTAGTTATTTCTTTAGATCCTACCCCAGAGTTCGTGCTCCCTCCTTACTTGATTCTGCATTGTCCACTGTCTCTGAGTATCGTCATCCATTCTTGACCCCCTTCAATGCCTCTTGCAATGTTGTAAGTCCAGCTCTTCCATTATATGATCTTTAGCCGATTTCTTTTTCAAGCTGCCTAGTGTTGGCACTCAGGCGATATTATTTTCCAGGAGGGAATTAATTTCCAGGTCGCATTTTCTATAACTAAGGTTCACTATAACCGATATAATAATAATAATAATAATAATAATAATAATAATAATAATAATAATAATAATAATAATAATAATAATGTTATATAATGTTATATAATGTTTATTTGTATTGTAAGTGAAACGGGACCAGTGACTTGAGTTCACTATAACCGAGGGTACACTATATCCGAGTTCACTGCAACCGGTGTCGACTGTATGTGTTTGAATAAAAACATAGGAAACTGTTTCTTAATCGAAGTCCAAACCGTAACTTTTTGCTGTACAAAACGCGAGCGGAAACCCAAATATTTGATTGGTCCGGAACATGGAAGCGGTGCGACGCCCGGCGCCTCGGAAGCAGCCCGTTCGTCCTAGTCCTAGTGCTGGGGCTGCGGAGCGCGCCGCGGCGCGCCGCGTGTCTGGATGAGTCAGGCGGCGCGCGGCGCAGGCAGGGTGCTGAGGCTGCAAGTGCCAGTGAACTCGCCAGTTCCGTCACCTGCGGCGGAAGGCGAAACGTCACTTCTCGACACGTTCACCAACACATTGCTAGAACGTGTCACGCAGGAATTTTGCACGCTCTGCATTTTACTCAGCTGCATTGACGAGTACAGGGATGTTGCGAAAATCGTACCGGCGTCCTCGTCGTCAGGAAAGAATCGAAGGATTTATCCTGATTTTTTTCGCCTTTCTTTTTTTTTTATTTTCTCCTATTCATGGTATGCAGAAAATTATGTAATGTTGCAAAAATATAGATTTTTTTGCAGTATTACATAACTTTCTGTGTACTACGTATACGAGATTTTAATCGTTAAGATAATGATAGACTCTTCAGACCGATGTATCTTTTAATAAAAGAAACAGATACCGTTAATGATTTTACTTTCTTGCAGACAATATACATAATAAATAGAAAGTTATGTAATGCTGCAGCGAAAAACGTAATCGCATTGTAGATCCCTGATACCGAACAAGTGGAGACTTCTTGTCCTTAGACGAAGTAAATTACTTCCTCTAACATGTCCTAAAGTCACAATTCACATTTTGTGGGTCTTTAACTTTAAAAAAATTGATTTACGGAGCATCCGTCCGTCAGTGAACAATGGTAGGTAGCAGCTAAACCGAGAATAGGATTTTCACCAAAATTGATGTTCGCGGATCGGTCCGGCTGATGTCACGGCCCCTAGACTTTGAAATGGATATTTTATTTTTTGAAGAAACTTTTCGACAAATATGAACATTTTTAAGTTTTCCTAAAAACGTCTTCAAATTTTTGGATAATTTTTTACCGGGTTAGGAAAAGTCGCTTATAAAAATGGCTCCGATGGGACCGATCTTTGTTGAATACTCTATTTTTTTTTAATTGCAAAGTTGAAAATTATTTCGGCGTTCACCTGCAACTACAACGTTGAAGACAGATATTTTTCTTCTGAAATAATTTTGTTCTTTAAAATTCAATCTTTAAATGAGGCCGTGTACAATTTTTTTAAAATTTTTTTTCAAATAATGCGTTGTACATAACGCTTGCGACATCCCCCCCTCCAATCGCAATACGTACAGAACAATTATAAGCAGAAACAATCATATTATTTGCATTTGTGTTATGTATTAAAATTTATGACAATGATTGGTAGAAATAGTTGGCGGTGCGGACCGCACATAACAATAAGATTGAGGGCAATTTGTGAACGAAGGACGTGGCGTTGGCTAGAAAATGTTTGACAAGCAGTGCACACCCGTCTTGGAAGACGAATGGCTCCGAGTCTATTGCGCTCATTTAATTGGATTCTGGAATACACTGTAGATCAATTTTGAATATTTCCTTCCTAATTCAACAGATTCAATCAATACATCATTGCTGAAAAAGTAGTTACCTGTATTGCAACAATTTATACATCATAACTTTTTAAATTTATTTTATTCTTAATTTAATTTATTAATATGTCAATGTTTTAGTATAAGACTGAATAAAAGGATTTTGTCAGCAAATGTTGAAAAATGTTAGAAAGAATTGTTAGAAAGAAATATCAGTATTACGTAACATTAATCTATGACCCCCTTCCCCTACGTAACGCTGCCTCAAACTCCCTCCCTCCCCCCGTTACGTAATTTATTGACGATCCCTATGTAGCAGCTGGGATGTGCACGTGGTGAATACCCAAACGCTAGCTGAACCAAGGAGATTTGAAATCTTCAAGCGAGCAAATGGGTGCCATTTTGCTCCCATAAATAGTAACAGAAGAAAAAATGTATCGAATTATTCGTCATTCTAACAACCCTACCTTGCCATAGTTTTTAGTATATAATAAATTGCCCTAATTCAGAACATTTGTTATATTTTGCAAACATCCATCATTCAAATAAATCCGTTTATTCGAAAGAAACTTTGAACAGTTCTGTTAAATAGTGTATCTAAAATTAGATAGAACCTGGTTTTCACCTCATGATAAAATGGAAACTTCCAGAAATGTGTTGGTTTGCATTGATACCAAAATGTCTTTTCAACCTTAAATAAAATTATTTTTAATTGTAATGTGATAGTGAATTGTTAAAGATTGAGGGGAAAAGTATGTATTTCGTTTTTCATGTGTAACATTTGGTGTTGGTTACCAAATCTTCACTAATAAAAAATAACTTAATGACCTTATTGGTTAATGTTCATTACAAGTTTTGTTTCATTTTCGAGGTCGCAGTAATTAATAATTGTAATGAGCATTCTTATTCGCAAAATATTGAATATTTGGAACCAGTGAACCTGAATGATATACAATCACACAGGCAGCGTTGGTAGGGGATGTGAGGAGTGACCGTTGTAACTTTTGCTATATTGTGGGGACTCAAGTCCTCACGTTTTGTCAGTGGAGTTCTCCACGGTCCGACCATTCCATTTCCTAATCTTCCCAACTGTCTTTACAAAGGTTTCTGCAACTTTGTTATTGTATTTCATTCTTAGTGGCATTGGTCTCCAGCCAATTATCGTATTTGACCATCTTTATGGAGTGATATATCCTATTTACCCATTTCATCTCACGGTTGTTGTTGTTCTTCTTCTTCTCAACTGCATCGATAGTGGCAAAAAGTGTTTCGGTCAAGCGCCTCGTTGCCTACTTCTTGCCGTCGCGACGTCGCCCGCGCCCCTCCCCCTCCCCCTCCCCCGCGCGGCCATCGGCCTGCTGCCGGTGCGCCCGCCCGGGCCACCTAATTGAATTGGTTGCAGCAAAATCAATAGGGGCAGAAAGCCGCCTCCCTCGGCCTCACGCCGCTCCACGCGCGACGAATGAACTCGGCAACGGTTTCTTCGAGGGCCTTGTTCACTTCTAACGCTCCCGCGTCGCGGAACCCTCGTCACATCTCCGTCGTGTTCCTTTTCATCGTCATCGGTCTTCTTCGTTGACTCTGTCGTCTTCGGGGTGAGTCGTCTTGGTGGCGTCGGTCGTCTTTTCATCATCGGTCGTCGTTTTCGTCGTCTTATTTTCTTTCTCCTCGTCTTCGTTGTCCCGTCATCTTCGGCGCCAATGTCATCCCACTGACGAACGACCGCGCGCGCCGCCTCATCTCGGTCCCACGAGGCACTTCCAATTTGCCTCGAGATGGTTTCTTCAAGTGGCTTGCACCTTCAGGCAGTCTCAACGCCCTTACTCCCGACAAGGCGCTCGGGCCTTGAAAGCACCTCCTATTTACACGCTTCTTTATTTATTCGCGGCGACGCCTCCGACGGCATGAAACGCTTTGTCTTCACCGTCATTTTCGTCTTTCCGTCGTCTTCTTCATTTTAACGTCGTCTTTATCTTTCTCAGAATATTTTTATTTTCTCACATACTACATACGTAGAGAAAGTTATGTAATGCTGCAAGGAAAAACAGGCTAATTCTTGGCAGAAAAATTCGTTTTGTAGGTCCTCGACTCTGAAAAAGTAGTCGATTCTTGTTCCTGTATATAGAAAATTACTTTCTCTAATACGTTGTGTAGTCAGAATAAATGTTTTTTAGGTCTTCGATACAGAAAAATCAGTTGACGGTGAAACGTCCGTGAGCGCGTTCGTTGTTTGTTCGTCCAAGTCTGTCCGTCCCTCAAAGATATTCTTCTTAAAATCTGTAGTAAAAATTGGATCTTCAAATAAAGTTATGGGCATTTATTTTAAAGAATGTAGTTTTCGTGTAATTTCTACTTAAAGTGAATGCAATGTATATTTTTTTCTCTCAAAAACAGCACCGATTTTTTCCTATTTTTTTTTTTCACGGATAGAGCAAAGAATGCTTAAAAAACGGTGGAGCTGTAATTTTCGTTCAACTCGTATTGAAATTGTGAAAATAGCAAAAGTTAGAAATATTGTGAGAAAGTATGTGCTGTTGTAGCACCATTAGTTGGTGCAACGTCTCATGTCTTCTACTTCTCGAATTTACTCTCGTCGATTTTTGTTTTCGCGTTCTTCTCGAACTCTCTTCGTCTCATTGGCCACTGTTTTCGTGTCGTCGGTCTCTGTCTTCGTGTCCCGGATCTTTGTTTATGTCTTCTCGGACTTTGCCTTCATCTCATTGGCTTATCTCTCGTTAATAAATTCTCGAAGCCATAAAACATTGTCGAGGGGGGAGGCAAAACCTCCACATACACGCTGTAGACGCCCAGGACTTTAAAAATTGGGTCAATCCACTTCAAGAAAGAAAAAAAAAAAAAATATCCCGCACTGCTAACAACGTTTCTGTGATGTTCGCGCAACGTTAATTTCTGAGACTTCTACATCTTTATTTTAATTTTATTGGTAGACAAGTTCCACAATAAATCTGTTATAATTGGTATTGTGAGTGAAATATATTAATGTATTAAAATAATTAATAAGACACAGTTAAAATAATATATTTATAAACCAAATCATTGTATTAATAATACATTTTTATTGATACCTAGCTCCAACGAGCGGGGCCCCGCCCCAGCCAGGACTAGCTCTAAGCTCCAGAACGGTTTCCCGGCATCTGTGGTAGTGAAGTGAATGTTTGTGTGTGTAAGGGGAGAGGATAGGACAACGAAGAGGAAGCAAAGATAGCGCGCGGCCCGTGGCCCGTTTGTTAGGGTTCTGCTCCGGCTTTCGCCTGGTGTTGATCGGAGAAACCACAGAAAACTAACGATCAGAAAAGCCGGCCGCTAGAATTCTCCTCCTGACAGCGGCAGAATTTGACCTGAACTTAGTATCGAAAATCCACCATCATCTGGTCTGGAACCCTGGGATCTCCCGTTCAGAGTATCCGTGGGGTTAGTGGAAATGCTGGCTTTGAGCTTAACTCTGCCGCTATATTCTAATAGTATAGTGTGTTGTAGGAAATATTTGTGTATCTTATGTATTTTACAGGGTGCGACATAATAGATAGTTACAAACGTCTAAGACACATAGGAGGGTCCAGGAAAATAACTTTTTTGCCAATATGTGTGCTGTGGGAAATTTAATATAAAAAAGATAGTGGAATTTACCCCTGAGTATTAGGCAACTCTTCATGCGTCGGTGTTCGGTGGGTACAAGTAATTTCTTGCAACATAACTAAGGGGCGTAATTTAATTAAAGGTCTTTTTTTTCTTTTCACTTCAGAACAATGCACTTCAGAGCAGTTGCCTAATACTCAGGGGTAAATTCCACTATCTTTTTTATATTAAATTTCCCACAGCACACATATTGGCAAAAAAGTTATTTTCCTGGAATGTCTATACTAAAGTATAGACATTCATTTTTAATGTTATTATTAAAGGAAGTGACTCGTTTGTATGTCATTATTTTGCATTTTTCGGTTAACAAGTCATTTTTTACCTTTGTTCCGTCATTTTTAATGCTTTTTTTGCAGATTTCGTCGATTTTAATGTCATTTTTAATGTTACGTACTTCAAATAATATTTACGAGATGCAACAAAAGATCTTCACAGAATTACTCAGTAGCCTATTCCATTGGTTCGCTCAGAAATTTTGACAGCCGTTATGAGTATGGAATTGTTGTGACGTATATCAACGCCATTGCCGGTTCGGCCGATTTCGGGATAACTAAAG